>JAULJZ010024447.1:0-12281 GCA_032270985.1 Heliamphora pulchella | reverse complement strand
TCGGGCAGGTTTACCCACTGATTGTTGTTCCATGTCTGCTTGGGACCTAATCTAGTTTCTCGGTCTGCAAAGAAGCAACCAACAGTATCTCGTTCATCAACTGGAGCTGAATACCGTAATTTAGCTCAAGCTACCACTGAATTGTCTTGGCTACAGATGCTCCTCAAAGATCTTCATATTACCTCTTCTGCTACTCCCATCTTATGGTGTGGTAGTTTGTCCGCCTTATCTTCCGCTTCAAATCCGGTCTTTCACGCGCGATCTAAACATATCGAGGTTGATTACCATTTTGTTCGTGAGAAAATCGCAGCCAAGCTCATTAATCTTGGTCACATTTCTTCAACTCATCGAATTGAAAATCTTTTCACCAAGCCTTTATCGGCTGCTCGTTTTCATTTTCTAAAGCACAAGCTCATGGTGCTTTCACCACCCATGTGCTTGAGGGGGCATGATAGAATACAGCATCAAGAAGAGAAGCAGAAGTCTGCTTCGTGTACTCAGCAACAGAAGCTTTTAACTAATTGTAGTGCTTGAGTTAGTTAGTTAGTTGGAAAGGGAAGAGCTATGTTGCATATAAAAGACTGTCGAATACTCATTCAATACATCAAAACATTTTCTTCTTCTTCCTAAAACTGAATTCTCTTCACAAAAGACTTAAACTTTTTCTTACTAAATCCAAGAACGAATAAATTCAAATAAAGTGTAATTAAACTAAAATTGATAATTCATTGTACCTAAAGTTTTGTTATCACCGAGTAATAATACATACTAGAAGAAGCCCAATATATCAAGTTAGATTAACAAATGAAAACAGAAACAAACAAACATAGTTCCACAAATTTTTTTGATCGGTAGTTGCACAAATACATGAACCAATATGTAAGTATATATTACACGAGTCGCCAGAGGCTTAGAAAGAGCGATGAAAGCTGGGGCATGAGCGCTCTGTTCCAGCTATTGCCGCTTCCGAAGAGCCTTTACAGCGTGCTTGCTTGCATTCATTGCGATTTCGTCTCGTAACCTGAAGAAACAATTCATTCATCTCATCGATATACACATATAAATGTACAACTATCACACGACAATAAAGGAATAAAACCAATATTATGTTTACATATTGATCGAATCGAAGTGGGTTTGAGCAATAGCTTCGATTTATTGAGTTTCGGAAGAGAATTTTGTGGGAGATGAAACTCAGGAACAGGAGCTCCTTTCTGACGAATGAAATAATTTGAAAAAGAAAAAGAGAAAACAAAATAATTAACCAAACTTACAAGAAAAGTTTATATATTGACCAAATCGAAGTGGGATTGAGCAACAGCTTGATTTAATGAGTTTCTGGACAGAATTGGGCGGAGAATGAAATTCAAGAAAAGTATAAAAAAAAAATTGCTTAAAATATAAAAAAAGAATAAAATGATAAAATTAAGCCAATAAATTTAAATTTTTTTATTTATTTTTGCATTTAACGAAATTTTTCATTTTTTGATAAAAGAATTTCTGTTTTCACTTCTTTGGCCACGAGAGAAAAATAAACAAAATCTGGATTACTTATCACAATTAGACCACAGATCATGTGGGTAATTTGAATATTTACTCTTGCCTCAAATGAGCAACATCTTAAAAATATGACCATACTTCTTAAAAGTACTAATTCTCTTCCCCCTATCTTTTTTCCTTTTACTTAAAGTAGGCTAGCGGAAAGGAAAAAGAAAATGAAAACAAGCCAACTTGAGATATATACTTTTTTTATATATTTTTTCAAAATATTTAAGTTAACTTGTACGCATCTCGATAAATTTTCAAAAAATAAATTTCATCAAAAAGTTCAATTAAAGCCAAACTAAAACCTCATACAAATTAGCCCCAAAAGATTAATAACACAAAAAAATTTTGAACCTAAAACATTAGAGAGCGAACTTCAAATTCTAACTCCTGATCACCAGCCACCAAGCCAATGGTTTGTATTTCAATCTTTTTCTGTTGCTTTTTCTTACCCACTATTGGTTTAACTCTATAATTGTATATATTCTGTTAAAAAGGAATCTTTATCTTCTTTTTAGGAGATTATATTAGCAAAAACTTCACGTACTACTCTTTGTATCCACAGCCACAAGGAAAATGATCACAGAAAGAACATAAAATCATAAATTAGCCAAATCCCCCACAGTATTTTCCATTGAAGCTTTAAAAACAATGTAAGTTTTACCATCAGCAATATAGCCAGATAAATCATGCAGATGCAAGTTCAAGCAATTAGATCAAGTTAATGATTCAAACGATAGCATAAAACCATAAAGTTACATCACCAAATTTTCCCTCTTTTCTCTCCCCCTTTCCATAAATATAAACCCCAATCACGTATTTTTACAAAGAGTACGAGACACTTAACCAGCTCGTATTCTATCCAACCAATCGACGCTCTTCCTTGCCTTTTCCAGCTGCTGGTCGATGCTTCGCCGAGATTTCTCATGGTATTCCACACTCCGCCGAGACTTCTCCATCTGGTCGAAAGATATTTTAAGCTTTGCAATCTTGTCGTCGTTATTAAATAATTTGTAGTCGAGAATTCTCAATTTCTCAGGCTTATCGGTGCTTTGTCTTGGTTTCTCTCTCCTGTCAGTGCTCTTCCTTGGAGCCTCAAAACAATCAGTGCTCTTCCTCGAAGGTTCAGGCCGATCTACACTCTTCCTCGAACTGATCCTCTGTGCTGGTGATTTTTCCACCGTAGATATAAACTTCTTGAGATGCCTAATATATTCTGGATATAGTTCCAAGTCACAGTGATTTCCTCCTTTAAGCCACAACGGTTCGTATTTCTCTCGGCAGAGTTCCCAAAGCTGTTTACCGTGAGAGCAGTCAACAACTTCATCACAAGTTCCCTGCACAACAATTTTGAAGATGTTCAAACCCAAAATAAATAAATAAATCAGTTTACAATTAGGAGAATAAAGAAGGAAAAACTCCGTGCAGAGTCTAAGAAAGCAGTTCACAATGCAGTGGCAAGTCCCTTGGATAGGATCATCCTCAAAGTTGTACAAGATGGTTCCTAAGAGCGCCTCCAATGGTGTGCTAAAACACCTACCAAAGCCAAAATTTGGCAAAACCTCTTCAAAAACCATTGCCAATGATTCCTCTGGTCAAATTGTAGAATTGCCAAAATACGACAAAGCTCTTTCCTCTACCAGTATCATGATGGTATACACAAATAGCACTTCTGTTTGGCATGTTGTGAGGAAAATAGAGGAAACGATAGAGCATCACTGGAGCAGGATTGCCAAATGCGGCATAGATGAAGGCCAAAAATTGGCTTTTAGCACTACCTTCTTGACATCAACCAGTGAAATGCTCTAATATCTGTTTCACGCTAGAAATAAATTATACAAGAGTGCCAAAAACTACAATGCATATACTCAGAACATGAAACTCTTTCTAGTCCTGAGTTCAAATCTTTACGCATATTGCTATTTGATGTATTATAATAGCTTGATATATTTCCCTCTCAACAGTTGTTTTGGTCATATCTTGAGTTTTGGTGTATACTGATGATCCTTTTACAGTTTCAGCAATCAAAAGTAAAAAAGAAAAAAAATCCATGTTTCCCTTTAACTACTCCATATTGCCACACCAGTAAGATGCAGTTAAAATAAGTCAGACGAAGGAAAGATACACCGTGCAAAAGGGTTGTAATGTGCAAAGGCATAGGCTTGGATGAATGAAAACCAATCTATTTAAGAAACAGGTCACACCTCTCAACACAATCGTTGCTTTATTAGACAAGTGTCGTACACAATATGGTTACCCCATCAAGAAAAAGTCAAGTTGTTTTTTATGAACTGAACTAGATGACAAAATTAAGCTTCAATGACCCTACTATCATGATATCATCAAATGAACCCGTAACACATTATGTGATATCCAATCCCATACTGTTAGGAGATGAGAAATAAGTTTGATATATAGTGAAACGTGTGGGCTACTATTAGTAGCTTGAACTTAAGCATTTTGAGCCATGTTGTTAGTGCACTAATGGGCTTTTCACCTCTTAAGTCATTATGCATTAAACATTGCATTTGAGACTTCTAACCATGTTAACTATATGAGTTCTGAACAGGCCAGCTGTTTCTGGCACCTATAGATTGCATTAGGGGGGATCACGGGTCGGTTTTGGGGTCAAACCTTTAACCAAACCGAATGTATCGGGTTCGCCAATTTTACATTCATTTTTGCCCGCCAAACACAACCAAACCGTCCGATGCAAATCATTGGGTTTGCGGTCGGGTTTGGTCGGGCCAACGGGTAAGACAATAGCACAAAGCTGAGCATTCAACATAGCAGTACAACTAAGTAAGCACCAAACCTATTCGAATCAGAACCAACACTCAGTCGAAAGCAAAACCCTCAAAATCAGCAAAACCAGCATCTATTGAACGAAAATACATCAAGAACAGGAGGCGCCGCTTAGTCTATGAGGAAAATACATCTATTGAAGATCTCACCGCCTATTGACTCGTCGTGTACTGTGAGGAAAACCGTAGACGAGAGGCGCCGGTTAATCATTGACTCGTTGTCGCACGTTTAAGAGAGAGAAAGGTGTCGATTAGGGCTGGATATTGGAGGATTGGAGGCGCTACTCAGGGTTAGCGCTGCTTATGGTTAGAGAGAGATGTATGCATGGTCGGTCGGTTTTACTTTTCACAATGACCCGTTTCCGACCCGCAACCCGAATAGGATTTAGCTTCAGCGCCCGTTTTCAACCCATGGCAAGAACAAATCCAACCACTCAATAAAAATTCGGGTCGGGTGCAGTCGGGTTTGGCGGGTTGCCGGGTTTTTGCTCTCCTCTAAATTGCATGGATTATCTACTATACATGTTATTTACAGTAAGTATCCTGTTACTGATTGTGCAGCTATAATAGATTTTTTTTCCTTTTTTGGTTTTTTTCATAGCCTTTTCTCTTGGCAAACAATAGAGTGAGCTGAGCTACCAGGGTAGTCCAACAATTTAAGGTCGTTATTGAGACCAATCGTAAACTCGAAGGTCATGTATTCGCCTCCCGCTGCAAGCGCCTTGACTAAATCGATATCTGTGGTTTGTGGTGATTCCAGATATCCGGAGGTTTACGATTTAGAGGTGGATCTAAGGGCTCCTATCTTGAGGTGGTTTCTCTGTCATATATATATATAGTGAGCTGATTGGAGTCTGCTATTACATGTCCTAGCAGAGGCAGAGGCAAAGGCAGGTTATAGCCGGCTCCTTGACTTCAATGAAAAGTTCAAGATTAAGAGTCTGAATCACAAATGATACATCTCTTCTAGTTTGGAAGGTTTCACTAAAATGATGGCATTTCCAGCAGGGATGAATAGAATGGAGACTGAACTGTTGACTACTACTACTACATGCTAAAAATAAACAATCCGACAAAGTCAGGCATACATCAATTGAATAAAAAGATCACCTTGATCTGACTTTACTCCATTTCAATATGGTTCGTCATATGATAAAGAATTTCTGATTGAAGGAAATGAACCATTCCGCTAAAAGTTAAACCTCTACTGAAATTTCTTTACTTCACAAGCATAATTACACTATTCAATGTTATATGCCAGTATTGGGATTTGAAAACTTACATGAATGACCAGAACAGGACACTTCACCAATGGAATTTTGTCAATGTTCTGCACAGTAGAATCATGCTCAGAGACAGAATGTGCAAAACAGATATACATATATTTTTTATAAAACAAAAATGTATGGCGCAACAGACAGATACACAGCAGCCTCTCTCCATGCTGGGGGTAAAGCCATGTACATCTGACCCTTACTAGACCCCACAAATGGTGGAAGCCCCATGCATTGGGCAGCCCTTTTGTCATGCTTCTCTTAAATCCATTGTTGGACTTGATCGGAGCGATCAGCATACAAGAATTTTACCTTGTAGATGTCAAACCAATAGCTGCGCTTTACAGGATACATGACTCTTAAGCCTGACAATATGGGACTATGCAAAACAACGGCTCTTAGTCGAGGCAAACGGGCTGCAAGGTCCAAGGTAGGGCCACTTCCAACAGACTGGCCATAAAGGATGATATCTTCCTGCTTAGCACCATAGTTTTCTTCGAGACACTTATATGCAGCTTCGATATCTGCATAAGTGTTATGCTCGCTCGGCTGAAATAAAATCATATAAACTTGAGACCGTGCTTTCAGCATTCAAGTTTACTCAATAGTCCAACAACCACAACTAATAAAATGCAAACTGCAGGTTACCTTTCCAGTTGACTGCCCATATCCAGAGTAGTCATACCTGCATAAATTAAAAATGTATCTCATAGAAGTTTCCACATTCGCCCAATTTATAGCAACAAATAAAGAAGAAAAAGAGATTGCAACATACTAAGATCTTAGTGTCAGAAAAAGATTTGTTGTTATTTTTTATTTTTACTTTTAAACTTTTAGCAGGATATGAGAGCAGTACCAGCTAACGAGAGAGAGAATACCTTTACATTGACCCATTGAAAAAGGATATAGTGACCCAACAAACTTAAATCTATTAAAAATATCAATTTTCTCAACAGAATCCCATGAGATCCTATACAATACTGCCAAAGTGAACATAAAACAAATGTTTTAATTGACATTGCAAGAACTATAATGCAATGATTATGAAGATCCAGTAGTTTGTTCTGAAGAAGACTGTCCTAAGTAATTACCTGGTTGAGGTTCTTGAAATTGATGCACATCTAGGCTTAACTGGATAACAGACTATTAAAGCGTGCCCATAATGTTCCTGTCATTCTTGTTTAACAAGCACAATTTTCTCATAATGTTAACATTTTGCATCCACTATCAGAACAAGCCCATATACATGGAGACATGCATTCAATCCCTTGCACCACTAGTTGTTTCATTTTACTAAAATACCCATAAATACCATTGCAAAAGAATTTTGACATTCAAAATGGAAATCTCATAGCAAAACCAGAGTGCATATTACAGATAAATAGAATTTTTTTTTGTGTGTAGTAATGATCTCCTAAATGTACCTTCTAGTTCTGCTAAGAAGAACCAAAATACACTTATCTGCGCATTTAATCATAGAGCAGACAGAAACAAGAGTTACTAGTAGTTGACAAAAGTTACTAGTAGTTGATAAGCTCAATTCAAATTACTGATTTGTGGATGCCAACAACTTGGGATTTACTACATTAATCCTCCTTTTCCAGATTCGGGTGTTTCAGCTATTGTGTTAAAAAGTTAGAGCATTGAGCCAATTTAGTTTGTCTTTGCTCTTGATAGAAGCTGAGCGTATTTGCTCTATTTTCATTAACAGTTACAAACCACACACAGTTACATCTCTGATTTATGTACATCTGAAACTTGAGAATTGACCTGGAAGACCGAAACTAATTTCCTTTTTATGAATTATCAACAGAAGATTCACTTAGTTTGGCCTGGTTAATTGGATCAAGGAAAACTCGGAACAAACCCACATCCTTGACCATTATACTGTTAATTCTTATTCAGACCAGGTACCGTAAGGAACTAAACATTATGTAACATACTTAAATGTTAAAAGGGCAGATGCAGATCTACCATTAATCCCTAAGTTTGTTTGCTATCCATTAACAATTCCAGACCTCAAACACGATACAGAATTCAGAATCCTCTCCCTAACATCCAAAAACCATCACGATTCACAACAATATAGAAGAAGTACAATCGATTACTGATAATTTCTCTTAAAACAAACAGTTCATAGACATGACCCATATCAATTATTCAAACTGGGTTCAGCTAGCTAATTCACGAAACCATCATCAATAAACACATCGCATAAATCAATAGAGAGAAAGAGAGAGAGAGATTACCCCATGAGATTGACTCGCAAATGGATGCTCAATTCGATGAAGAGCTCGTACATCTGGCCAATATCAGCAGCGTTGCCGTGAGAGTAAAGCAGAGTAGAGGTGGCCATGGGGTACCGAACGTACACCGACACGATTTCGGTGCCTCGACGAGTAGGGAACTTCAAGACCTCGACGTTTTCCCGGTGAGGGAAGGAGTCCAGTAGCAACAGACCGGTGGCTCCGTCAGAGATTAGCTTGTAAGACGGCGGGTTCGGTGGGAAGAAGGCGAACTTCGCCGCCATGGATGAAGTCACCCCCCCCATCTCTCTCTCTCTCTCTCTCTCCAACTTTCTCTTCCAATCTGAATCAGAGGTGGGCCGAGGTTCCTTCCATTATTCTTCTTATTCTGCTCGCCGATGAGAGAGAGAGAGAGAGAGAGAGAGAGACACTTCGGTAGTGTTTTAACTCTCGTTATTTAACTTCTGATGGTTTGGTCTCTCCTAATTTTTCAGTTGTAAGCAAAGTGACAAAAAAATAGAATGACGAAAAAATAAAATATTAATTTTTTATATTTATTTAATTTGAAAGAAGTTGATAAAAATTAATTTTAATTTTGTTTTGTGATTATATTTTAAAAAATTTGTTTTACGAAAAACATTTTTTTTATTAAAAATTCAAAACTAAAAATACCAAAAAATAATATAACTCCTTTGATAAGAAATTGAAAAAACAGAAAAAAGTAAGATTTTAAACCTCAACACTTATTTCAAAAATAATTTATTTATTATTAATGTCAAGTATATATAATTATTATTATCAATTATATAAAAGAACACTACTATCTAATTTAAACAAAAAGTAAAAAATATTTTTTATTTAATTAATTTTTAAAAAATTTGTTTAGAAGTTAATTATCAAACAATCTATTATGAATTGAATTTAATATATTTACTAAAAATATAGAAAAAAAATAACTTTTAAATTAATTGCAAATCATACTCTACAAATATACAGATAAAAATAAAATATTTTTTCCTTCAATTTCGAATTGAAAGTAACCTTAGCCCTTGTTTGGCTTTTTTAAAAGTCAGTTTTTTATGCAAAAAATTTAGTTATTAAGCTATAATGTGTGACATTTTTAAAAAGTTATTAATTTTTTATTTTTTTCAAAAAAAAAAGTATATACGCATCAAAAATGCCTTAATTTTTTTTGTGAGTAAAATACCTATAACACTTTTAATTTAAAAAGTTAATTCTTCTCATAAAAATACAAAAAAAAATTGTGTTAATATCACAATTACTATAATTTTACAATAAAAAATAAGAACATATTAAATATTTTAATAATAATTTAAAAATTAAAATATATATATAAAAAATTGTCTCAAACAATTGAATTTTTTTATTTCTTTAAAATAATTCTCAACCAATATTTTTAGACATCACTAACACTATTGCCTAATTAGCAATTATTCGTGCCTTAGAAACCACTAACACTATTGCCTAATTGGCTATTAACTTAAAAGTAAATTTTTTTATTTTTTACATTTTTAATTAAAAATTTAAAATAAATTTAAAGTCAAATATTTGGTAATTAAGTTTTTAAGTTAATTTTTTTTTAAGTTGGTTATTTGGATAAGAAGTTAATTTTTTATTTTTTGTTCAAAGTAAACAATTTTACTTTTTTATATATTTGATATTAATAATTATGTTTAGTTTGTAGTGGTAGTAAATAAATTATGAATAAAAAATATTATTATATTTTTAAAGTAATAAGAATTTAAATAGAATATTCTAAAAATTTGAATTTTTATTTAACTTTTTAATTTTTTAATTTTTTAAGTTTTTTAACTTTTTTGCTAAACAAACAATCTTGATTTCTTGACATTTTTAGTTAAAAAGTCAAAAAACCAAAGTTGCCAAACAGGTCCTAATATTAGAATGCAATGGTGACCGGCTGTGTCAGGTGATGAGACCAGGAGACTGTGGCCACGTGTCTTTATAATGGTATTTTAATTGGAAGAAAACATGAGGAGGTGCAGGTTGCCCGTTTACAAGCGTTGGATACGTGTCGCCATGGTGGTATCCAATGGAAGCACTTTCCAAAAGCAGTCCATACGGCGAGAAAAAAACCCCACACAATCTTCTGAAAAGGAAAAGACATCCTTATCCTTTTATTTCCACCTTAATTTTAAAAATAAATAAGTAAATAAGTCCCATTTGGTCATAAAATTAGAGTGTAGAATTAAACTATTTAATTAAGATGCGTTTAACAATTATTTAGAGAGAGATTAAAAAAAACACCAACTAACTTAATATTCTTTATAAGGAACTATCTTAAACCCATAAAAAGAGTGAATTAGTTAGGCTCAAAACTATTTTAATTCATTTTATACATGAAAAAATTTAATGTCACTAAAATTATGTCAAATTAAAAAACGTATTATTTTTTAGTAAATTATCATACTTTTAACTAAATATTTTTTAATACAAAAAATATTATATTAATAATTCAAGCACTAATATTTCAAACACTAATAATCTAAATATATTAGTTATCTCTAAAAATAGTTATTAAACTAATCGAATCCATAACACTTAAAAAAAGAAATTGCTAAATGCAGACAGTTACTGATGGGTGTAATTATACATAAATGCACAAATTATTATAATGATGGCTATGTTCATAAAATATTGTGTATTTAAAAGTTTCCGTATGAAAATGCAGATTAGTCTCATCATATGTCACATAAAATATGAGATTTGGTCAAATTTTGAGAAATTTATTTGACAAATTAGTATAAATGCATTCTTTTTTTCTTTTTTTTTTTTTGGTGTGTCTAGAGTTTAAAATTTGAACGAGTACTTAAACAATTAATTGATCCAATTAAGAGTACGTTTGCCATTCTGTTAAAAAGAGAACTGGATTTAATATAGTTATATAGTCAAATTTCATCGTATCATTGTATAGAAGATGATTAAAAAGATATTCAATCATATTTTATATTTTGGGTAATTCATTTAACATCTTTATTCAATCTGCAACTGTAATAATGGATAAAAATAATTTTTAATTACCAGTAATCTTAATCAAATATATAAAATGTTATTTTTGTGTTAAACTTTTTAAGCTTGTTTAAAAAAATTTTAAACCTTATACGACTTTGTGGTATTTTTTATGTTATTTTTAACTTAATACAAACTTATATAGTGTTTATCGTACAAAACTAATGTAATTGAGTTATACACTAATATTACATCGTTTACTGTACGTATAAGATTGAATATGTAGACCTGTATACTATCTTATACAGTTCAATTCTTTTTATCAGAATTCCCAAACATACTCTTAGGTCATGTTTTAAAATCGAAAGCTATATCCTTTATTTTCTTCATTATATAAGGGATAAATAAGTGAAAAAAGCAAAATGAGATAATTAGTGAATGTCGACTAAAAAAATAATTAGTGACAAAATTATTTATTAGGTTAATTAATTATTAATCTAGCCTTCGACCACTTGCACATGGCCGCTTCAACTAGATCTGGCCTCCGACACCACTTACCACCAACCACCGCCGACCACTCACACACAATCGCCGACCACTCGCGCACAGTCGCCTCCCTCATTCGGTGACTCCGACGCCTTCCTCATTCGCGGGTGTCGGAGGAGCATTGGGACACCCACTGCTAAATTCATCGACAATTGATTCGTTAGAGCAAGTGTACATCTTGTCTCTGGCGTTCCTTAAGATGTTCAAACACGGCAGAACCTGACTGCCTATGGAAGTGATGGTTTTAATGGTGGGTGAATTTGTAGACGAGTACACAGTTTGTGTCATTGATGTCTTTATGGTTCTTTATCTTTAAACTGATAAATTTATCAGTTAAAAGAGAAAAATTCCTCAGTCATTCTTTTTTTGACAAAAATCTTGTACTGAAATTTTTTTTAATTAAATACTACGAGAAATTTTACCAAAAATTAAAATAAGAGAGTTTCTCAATTTAATGGAATGAGAAGTTTTCTTTGATAAATTTAAACTGAAAAATTTTTCAATTAAAAAAGAAAGAACAGCCTTCTTTTTCTTATTCCTCTGAATTTCTATTTCTTCGACTACCGGCAGTGAAGAAGAAGGATGAGATCGGCAGTGAAGAATAAGGATGAAATTGTTAGAGAAGAAAGAGGAGGTTAGCGTCGGAGAAAAAGAATGAGATCGGCAGCAGAGAAAAGAGGGAAGGTCGGTGTTAGAGAAGAAAGATTAGATCAGCGAAAGAGAAGAATGAAGAGATTACCGAAAAAAAGGAGGAGATCAGTGGTGAAAGAAAAAATAGAAAGGAGGACATCGGTGACGGAGTTCGCGTCGGAGAAGAAGAAGCTGGAGGTCGGCAATGGGGGCTAGAGTTTAAATGTTTGGCTATTACTAGAGGCATA
>JAULJZ010024436.1:0-15500 GCA_032270985.1 Heliamphora pulchella | reverse complement strand
TTATATTTTTTTATGATGACAATAAATTTGAAAAATGTATTTATTTAATCTAGGGATAAAATTTAAAAATTATAAAATTTATCCAATTTCATTTGTAAAAGAATTAGCTTGAGAAGATCTCCTTAGGTGGCTAGGGCTTTATATAAACTGAGAAGGCACACTTTAGAAACCCCGGCTGTCATATATTTATAATCCCATTCAAAAACCTAGTTGTAGATGCGCTTTTTAAAATTGTCTTGTCGAGGACCGCTCGAGCAGTCTTTTCACTGCTCGAGCGGTAATGCCTGTTATGCAGCATCTGTTGCAGAGATGTGAGAAACCAACAGCTCTTTAAGACCGCTCAATCCACTGTTCGAGCGGTCTATTTTCTTTTGTAGGTATGATTAATTCATTATCTAATTTGAACCAAATCAAATATAAAAAAGATTAATTAGGCCTCATTATTAAGGCTTTGTTTGGCAACCTGGCTCTAAGTCAAATTCTTTGCTTAAGCCAAATAAGCAACAAATTTGTTTCGTGAATTGTAGGGGTAAGTTGAAGTCAAAAATAAGCCAAAAAGACAAAAGCTTGGCTTAAAATTATTATAATTAGCTTTTAAAAATTTATTTTTAAATAATTTTATATTCAATATAGATCTTGTCTGATAAATTTTGACAAGAAAATTTTAAAAATATAATTTTTTATAAAAAATTGATGTGTATAATAAAAATTATTATATTTCAAAAAAATATAAAAATATTTATGTAAAAAAGCAAAAAGGTTAAAAGGTTAAAAGCCTTTGGATTGCCGAACGAGGCATTTTGGCTTTCGGGGCCAATTGCCAAACAAGGCCTAATCTGAACTCAATCCCACCTTATCTGTTAATCTCACCTTATTATTAATTGTACTCAACTTAGATTATTAAACGAGTCCTTAAAGTATGGAATTCTTATTGTTGTTCAAGGAAAATTAAAATTAAAAAAAGAAGTGTGAGTGCATTGAAAGAGGAATCTTGGAATAATGCACTAGAAATAATGGTGATTAAAGACTTGAACATTTCTTTTCATTTATTTCCTTTTGTCATAGAAGAAATGGTTAATTAGAAGAATCCTGTGTTTGGACTAGTTTTTTTTTAGTAATTTTTAGACTTTTTGGTTTTTTGGTGTCAAATCATGATTTTTTTGTGTCAAATCATAATTTTTTTTGTAAGAGAAAAAGTAAAAAAAACTTGATTTTTTTGTGGGAATCCAAACAAAGTAATTTTTTTTAGTGGAAAAAACCAAAAAGCATGGCTTAAAAAGCCAGACCAAACACAGGCGAGGAGAGTCAAGGGAAGGGCAATTAGGAGCGTTGAAATGAATGGAATGGAGGAAATTATATTTGAGGAAGAAACCGTGTTTGCAATCTCGCCATTATTGTGTTGATCCTGGAGTGTTGGTGGAGCTGGTATTGCACTGTTTAATCTCTTCATCCTGCATGCATGGCGAGTTCAGTTTTTGACAGTTGGAACAACAGAAAATATGGTCACCACAGATTCAGCTTAGGTTAGATATTGCGAGTCTAACTCCTCTCTATTTATATATAAAAAAATGAATAAAAATACTTTGTACCCCTAAAATCAAACCCAAAAACTGCACACAAAAATACATTTCAACCATTTTGTGGGTTCCACAAGATACATGTGTTTTTTTTTTTTTTTTTTTGTAGTTGGATGTCCTAGCATTATTGAAAAAAAGAGAGAGATCACTATTTTTTCTTATAGTGGTTCACTTTTTTGATATTTCATAATGTTCGGATTAGTATATGTACATCTCGACCATTTTAATAATTTAAACAGCTCATGTTGTAGAGTTTATCGGAAAAATTATTTATACAAAAAGTAAAATTAACCGTATATTGATAATCACATGGTTAGATCACAATGACTTTTGAAAAAGCAAAAAAGTATAATCTTCAGAGTAAATCTTACAATTTTTAAGTATCAATTAATGTGATTTACATAATTATTGATTTTTGATCAACTTAAACTATTATATATATAGATAAACTTTTTTAATAAGTTTTGCAACCTGAATAGTTTTTATGATCAAGATAGAGTTAAAGTGAATATTATAAAATAATAAAATCCTATTCACTTTTTTTAAGAGAAAGATGCTTTAAACACATTTACTTCAAAGTTTCAACTAAAAAAAAAAGACACACAGAAAAAAAAAAAAAAAAACCTTGTCATTTATATTGCATATGTTAGACCCATGAGTTTTTTAGTAGCCCATTAGCCTTACAATTTTATATATTTTAATTGTATTTAGATTTCACAAATTATTGTTAAGCCAATTAAGAATACAGCTAATCTAATCTAATAGAGTATAAGTTGAAAAATAATTCTTTTAAGATAAGAGATAAACCATTAATGAGTAAAAATCTTTTTAAGAGTTAACTTCTAAACCCTCTTCACTCCTATATAAAAGATAGAATAACCATCTCTTATAGATATTAATTTTTCATTAATTTCACTATATAGTTATTTTGAAATGTTAGAAACAGAGATAAGAAGACGAGTTAAGAATTCAAGTAAATATTCTATTTAATCAGTTAATCAAATACCAATGACCGTCAACGGTACGTCTTTAATGTTCAGTTTTTTCTTGAGTTGTATTAGATTCAAAATTCTGTATGTTAAATATTTCGCATAATATTACTATGAAAACGTAAAAAAAAATTTCTCTAATAATTGATATCAGAGCACGTTTTTGTGAATCAATACATCTTAAAATAATATTGTGATGAATATATTGTCATGCACACCGCAATATAAAATGACTATATCCACGAGATTAATTATTTACTATAGTATAAATCGGAATAATATTTTTGTTTTAAATAAGTATGCGTACAAGTCATAGAATTAATCACAGCGTGCATGCTTAAGATTGTCAGTGAATAACAATTCTTCATTACTCAACTACAAGTCTTGATTCAGTATTTCATGCGTATGTTTTAAAATCAAGATATTTTAAATATTTTAATAATTATTTATGGTGTGTATGAGATTGTTTTATAGATATTTTGTATTGCGATGATCTTATTTTGATAAGAATTGTAGTTTCATGAAATACTAAATTATTACTTGTATTTTGGATTGTTTTTAAAGAATAATAACTATAATATATTAAGTCAATCGTAATAGAATTTTTTATACCTATAAAAGGAAGCAAAAAAATGGGTGGGGAGTGGGGACAGATCCATGATGCCGTTTGATTCCGCTGTGAAGGATATTATTTCTCCGGAACCAAACGTGGGGGGGATACTCATGTTAGCACTTTTTATCCCATTGTATTTTAATGTCATAAGCTAACATTAAAAGGTTTATATAAGAAACAAACATGGCCTTAGCTAGGGTGATGTTAAATGCTTTTTGATTGCACAGATCTAGTTTGCATGTCCCTATTTTATTATTCCAAAATCAATTTTTTTTTTCTTTACCCATATGTGTTGCAGTCCAATTTTGATTCTTGCACTTCTTCATATCATATCACCTGCTTGCATGGTCTCATAGTATACTGGAATAATAATAGAAACTCAATATATATATATATATATATATATATATGTGTGTGTGTGTGTGTGTGTGTGTGTGTGTGCAAATATTATAATTATTGCAATGGTCATTGAATAGTTTTCAATCACATAAAAGAATAATAGAAATTACGTATATTTATTTTTAATAAAAATTGTGATTAAATTATAGAATGACCAAATAAAATAAAATAAAAAGAGAATATTATTAGTTAGTTTTGTATCCATATGAATTGTAAATTTAGTAACTACCAAAGTAACCTAAATTTATAAAACTTATGAATATAGAGTTACATAAAAATTTGTTAGAAATGTATTTTTAAATCAATAATATTTTCAATGGTAGTTATAATTAAGAGAATCAGACTAACCCAAAGGAGAGTTACATTTAAATAATTATAATATGCGTAAGATAATATAATTTATATAATTTAATTAATTAGATCTAGATACCCAAAGATAACATGTCTGATTAATAAACTGCATAAATTACTTAAACCTACATAGGTGATAATCTTACACCTAATTAATGGGTGAATAATAGATATAACTAGATTTCGCTAAAAGGAGAAATCGAAATGATATCACTAGCAAGTTTATCATTATAAAATTTAAACTCAAAATATTAAAATAAGCATTGTCCTATTTTTTCAGTAATTGTTCCTATTTTGTTGCACTCTCATGCATTTAGTATTCTAATTCTGATTGGCTCAAATTTTTCAAAATGGAATAAGCATGTTCGATTTACACTAGAAATATTGGATATTGACATGGCATTATTTGTTGAAAAGACTGCTTCAAATCACTGATGATAACACTAAAAAACAAGGACGCTATTTCTATTCATGGAAAAGATCGAACAGGATTAGTCTGATGTTCATGAAGATAATTATGGCAAATAATATCAAAACATCTATGCCATAGACCTATAATGCATTAGAATTTTTAAAAACTGTGGAAGATCGTTTTAGATATGTTAATAAATCACTTGTAGGCACAATAATGATTGCATTAACAACAATAAAATATGATGGTAATCAAGGAGTTCAGGATCGCATCCTTAATATGTCTGACAAAGCTGCAAAGCTTGGTGATTTAGGAATGAATGTGGATGAGTCCTTTCTCGTCCAATTTATCCTCAACTCACTTCCTGCACAATTTAACCCATTCAAAATTCATTATAATATCAATAAGGATAAGTAGAGTTTGAATGAGCTAGCTTATATGTGTGTTCAGGAGGAAGTGTGTAACACCCTGACCCTTTTCATAGCAACGATATTGCTTGCTTTGGGGCAAAATCTTCACGGTTTTATTCTTCTTAAGAAGTCACCCATCCTTGTACTACTCCAACGTGAGAACGCTTAACTAAGTTCTGTTAGGGTCTCTATCACATGGAAAAAGGTCTCATTGCTATGTAGAGGTCCAAGATTTTTACTTTATAGTACAAGAACTCCATCTTCCTTTCCGATGTGGGATACCATGGTATCACAATCCACCCCCATTCGGGCTGCACGTTCCCGTACAGTAGCCTGTCAGCTCTGATAGCTTTCCAGTCCTTATCGACCCTCCCACTCAGTAGCCTGCCCACATGACACGCGAGACGGTAGGTGCCCACACTTGGAGATGGGGCTCTGATACTACTTATAACACCCCAACCCTTCTTATAGCAACGATATTGTTCATTTTACGCAAAGCCCTCACGGTTTTATTCTTCTCAGGAGGTCACCCATCCTTGCATTACTCCAGCGTGAGCACGCTTAACTGAGTTCTGTTAAGATCTTTACCACATGAAAAAAGGTCCCGTTGCTATATAGGGGTCGGAGGTTTTTCTTTTATAGCTCAGGAACTCCCTATTCATTTTCGATGTGGAATACTAGGATATCACAAAGTGAGATTGAAAGGAAAAGGACATCACATGGCATTGGCAACTAACAACGCCAGAGACAACGGTGTGGTGACAAATCAGGTGAGCTATCGTTGCTCACGCCGAACTCACGTCTCCTCACGAGTTGTAACCCTAGTGACGAGGACGCCGCCACTCAACCTCAACCGCTGCTACCGTCTACGACAACATTGAGATCCTCTAGATCTACTCCAAGGAGATTAGCAAGCGCACGAATTGGTAAAGTAATCCCACGAATTTGTGGTATTCATTCTCGTGAGGGTAAAATTAGCAAAACAATTCTACTCACCCAGATTGGATTACCAGTAACAAGTGGAGGTGGGTATTGCCAATCCCACATATTAGTGGGATTCATACTTGTTAACCTAAGGGAATTTTTTTATAGATTTTGATAATTTTATTAATTCGTATTTTTTAATTAATTGATTTAAAAAGATTATATTTAATTATTTTTAAAAAGATAGTGTCGACACTACATGCCAAATGAGTCGATACTTTATGCCGTTTGTGCTGACACATTGCGCTAAATGAATTGACACTTAGTGTTCTTGAACAGAACGACTTGTGTCGACATCAATTGGATTTTGGGTTGACACCTACAGGCAAAGCACGTTTGACAAATTCAAGTGTGTCGATACTATTAAAGTTTAGGGTCGACACCTTAACAGCTTTGCTTGAGACGTTTCAGAAACTCAAGTGTATTTACACCAAAGAGATTTGTGTCAACACCTCCAGTATTGGACCAGGATCCATGATGAGTCGACACCTCAGCATCTTGACGGGATTCAACTTGTGTCGACACCTACACATATTTGAGTCGACTCCAAGTGATCCTCTGGGTTTCATGGTCCGGGTTCTAAGGGTCGACACCAAAGATAACAGAGTCGATATCTAGACACCATCCAAGAAATTCAAAATGTGTCGACATCAACGAAGTAATGAGTCGACACCAAAGAACAAATAAGTCAACACAAATGCATCCTCTGAAAACAAGCAGTTTGAATCGACACCAAAGTGAAGAAGTGTCGACACCAAAATTTCAGCAGCCAAGTCGGACTGAAAGGATCAACACCAAAGTGAGGAAGTGTCGACATCATTTTTCTAGTAGGCAAGTCTGACTAAAAGGATCGACACCAAAGTGAAGAAGTGTCGACACTATTTTTTCAGTAACTAAAGTTCTCATCTAAGTCGACACCAACGAAGACATGAGTTGACACCATGAGCAAACCATGAAGTCTTGAGTCGACACCAACTCTGATATGAGTTAACACCAAGGTCCAACTAGAAAACTAAAATGTCGACACCAAAAGTACCATAAGTCGGCACTACTGTGTGGGTGAGAAAAATACAAAAATAAGGTTGACACCAACGAAGCATTGAGTCGACACGTTTGCTAATGAACCAAGGCTACGACCAGATTGTGTCGACACTTGCGATGAATTTCAAAAAGGGTTCTAGTTTGAACAGTAATATTTTCATAGCATTTATTACCTCCACCAACCACTCAATAGTCATTTACTTTAATAGGCTATATAAAGAGTAAGTTTCAGAGTTTTAAACTTTTGAATTACTTTTTTATTGATTGCATTGAAAGCTTAAAATCTTCATAGAAGCATTTACTGCTACATTTACTCCTCTAGCCAAATACTCTCACTTTCTTTTACATTTATTAGTAAATCATTGTAAGAAGTGCGTGTTTGTAAATCTTTGATCCAATCTCATTTATTGTAAAGTGTGAGCCACTTTTGTAATAATTTAAGAAAGTGAGCTAACTTCTTAAAGAAGAGCTAAAGAGAATTTAGAAAAATAGGGAGTTTGTAGAAATCTCTTCAGGCTGTAATGGCTTTTGAATACGCCTATAAAACATTCGATTTTAGTGCAAATTCTCAAGGATAATCTTAAAGAGTGGATGTAGGATTGGAAGAAGTCAAATCACTGTAAATCACGGTGTCTGGTTTCACTTTCTCTCTCTTACCTCTTTAATTTCACTGTTAATTATATCTTTATTATATTTGTTTTTGTAAAATTACAAAAATTTTAAAATTATTATTATTGTTTAACTCAATTCACCCATCTCTTGGGTCTCATAGAACTAATAATACTCCTAATGGACTGTTAGTTCGAGCCAAATGCTTGCAACCAAACATGAAATCCAATAGTTGACCGGTGTAACAATCTAATCCCACCCCTTATAACTATTATCAAACATGCCATTGGATTAATAATCCCACCAAAATGGGGTATTCCAATCCACTTGGATTGGTAATAAAATGATTATTATCCTTATATTTTTTATGATTGTAATAAATTTGAAAATTGTATTTATTTAATCTATGATAAATTCTAAAAACTATAAAATTTATCCAATTTTATGTGCAAAAAATCAAACATGATTAAATTTATTATCTAATCCGAACCAAATCAAACATAAAAAAAGTAATCTGTGCTTATTATTAGGCTTCGTTTGGTAACCTGACTTTAAGTCAGACTTTTTATGTAAAGTCGCTTTAAGCCAAATATGCACCAAGTCCGTTTGGTGAACCGTATGAGTAATTTTAAGTCAAAAGATAAAAAATTTGGCTTATATTCAATATGAATATTGTTTTATAAATTTTAACAGATAAATTTTAAAAATATAATTTTTATAAAAAAAAATGTGCATAATAAAAAAAATGAATAAAAACACTTTGTACCCGTGAAATCAAACACAAAAACTGCACAGAAAATACATTTAAACCATTTTGTGGGTTCCACGAGATACGTGTTTTTTTTAGTTGGTTGACCTAACATTATTTTAAAAAAAGAGAGAGATTACTATTTTTTCTTATAGTGGTTCACTTTTTTGATATTTCAGTCTATTCGAATTAGTTTACACATATCTCGATTCAGTAGCGATTATAGAAATTTTTATCGATGGAGTTATTTAAAAATCCAAATTCAATTTATTCTATAAAATATTAATATAAAATAATAATTTTTACACTAATTAATAATTAATAATCTATTATCAACATACTATAAATTAAATTATATGTATCAATTAATAATTGGAATACACTTCTAATATAATCTTTTTGTCGTTTTAACAAAAAAAAAATTTAATACATGAACTTTTTATAATTGTATTCGATGACATTTTATGTTTTAAAATTGATACATAATAATTTAGTTGTCAATAGTATCAAAAATATCATTTTCAATATCTGAACCAAACAATCATTGTATCAAATCATACAAATATCTAATTTGGTATTGAACTCTATAAAACGGTTGTTAAGCTTTTAAAGTTGCGTATTTATGATTGCGAAAAATAGTTCAATAAAATAGTAGTATAATTAAATTTGTAATTTGTTAAACTTTGTGCCATGACTTTTCAAGAATTACGAATGTATCATTTATTTTTAGAATAAAAATATTAAAAATAATAATTAGGTAGAACGCGTTAAACATAATTGTAATGTTTTATATTATTATGTGGTTAGCCATATCTTTTAACTGAGATCAATTATATACCAACAAAAATTTACTATAATAATAATTTTTGAAAAAAAATTAATGGGGTCAATTGACCCCATAACTCAACATCTGGCGTCGCCCCTGTCTCGATCATTTTAATACTCACGTTGTAGAGTTCACGAAAAAAGTTTAATTATATAAAAAGTAAAATTAATCATATATGGATAATTACATGGTTAGATCATATTGACTTTTGAAAAGACAAAAATAGTATAATTTTTCACTGTAAATCTTACAACTTTTAAGAATCAATGTGATTTATATAATTATAGATTTTTGATCAACTTAACCTATTATATAGATGAACTTTTTTTTGATAAGTTTTGCAATATGAATAATTTAAACTATCGAGCGAGATGGGTTTAAAGTGAATATTATAAAAGAATAAAATCCTATTCACGTTTTTTAGGAGAAAGATGCTTTCAACACATATTTTAAACTTAAAAAAGACACACGAAAAAAAACCTTGCCATTTATATTGCATATGGAACCCATTACGCAATATGAATGATGACCAGAATTTATTTTCTATTTGTTTCTAATATAAACTAAATGTCGATCACTAGTACTAGGATTCGTTTGGTAACTCAATTTTTTTTATCTTTTGACTAAAAATATAAAAAAAAACTAATATAGTCCATTTGGTAAAAAAACATAAAGATTAAAAAGCTAAAAAGTCAAATCAAAATACTAACTTCTTGAATATTTTTTTTAGATAATTAAGTGTATATTAATCAAAACTAAAAAAATATAAAGGAGCTCGACACACACCCTCAAGAGTTAACAAAATGATAATAGAGCAAAACATCAAAATACAAAATCATAACAAGCTTAAAAACTCTCATAAATCGAGAGTTAGGAAAAACCTACTTCTTCTTATTTAAGCACGATTTCTTAGGTTATTCAAAGGAATTAGTTTTTTCTAACAAGCTTAAGATTCTCAATTCTCTTAAAGAGTTTCTTCTTATTTTCGTCACTTGAAGACGAAATCATCCAAGGGCCAACAATATTTTCAAATGAAAGGTACTTAAGAAGCATTTTCAAACGTGTAGAACAATGAACGGTAGGCTTAGAAATAATCCTTTGGAGAGCATACATTATCATCACTCTTTTCACCTATCACCTTTTTATATAAGTCCATCTCTTCTAACACATAAAATTCAAACACAATGAATTGATTCGAGGAAGAAGGAGCCTTATCAATTGGAGAAGTATTAGAAATACATTTACCGTTTTTCTTTTTATTTCTTATCATTCACTAGGCTCTTGACATGAGCTCATCCTTTTATCTTCTTTTACTTTCCATTCTTGTTTGGGTAAGGAAGTAGAAATCGTGACCTTTGGCTTGTTAGGGCAAAAATTATTATAGTGACCAAAAATTATACACTTATCACACTTTAAGAGTTTCTAAGGCACTTCTACTCTAACTTCATAAGAAAATTCATAGACCAAATTTAGCATGAAAGAATTAGAAATATTCTTATTTGCTTAAATTTTAACGCGCACTCTAGCAAAAGTAAATCTTACTTTGGTTTTCGTATATTCATCAAGGTACAAAAGTTTTTCAATAACACTTGACACAAAACTTAATCCAAAGTTTAAGTGACACATTCTAAAAGTTCACCCAAATTGACATACTAGAAAATAGTTCTTTAGATAATTGCATTCTCGGGAATCATTTCTTAACAATAATTAGCCGGCTACCAAAGTAGTATGGTCACTTCTCAAGAATTATTTCAATAGCTTTTTTACTCTTCATCTTGAAAATAAAAAAATCATTATCATGGGTAATGACATCATTGACATTGTTTTTCAATAGCTTTTCTGCCAGCTTTAAACATTATGAAAATATAGTTTCATATCAATGAAAAATCCCACTAAAACATTATCCAATTGAGAACACCCATCTTTAGAAATTTCAAAATGGGTCTTTAGCTCATTATTTTTAAACCCAACATTAAAGAAGTTAAGATCACCACTAATATTATCAGAATATGAGTTATTCTTTACAATGTTAGACCAATAGTTCACCTTACTCGACTCAGTATTAATTGTTGCCCGGCTCTCCTCTAAATAGGCCGTAGAATCAATCGACTGTTTTAAATTCGAAATGGTACTCAGTTGGATTAGGGTAGCTGTTGACATAGACCTCATGAAACCAGGTTGGAAATCACTTACATCTAAACTAATAATATTAATTTTTTGTACAACAGCCCCACCATCACCAACCTGATCAAACCCAATATTAGGAGTTAAAGGAGAACTCCCATTTACATTTCCATTCTCGTTGGAGATTCAGTGAGACGAGATTAAATCTAAGCCATTTGATTGACCATCAAGAGCCCTATGAGCTTCAGGGGTGTTATGATTACCGCAAATATAAATTCCTTCACAAACACAAATTAATTTTGTCAAAATCAGATTCAAAATTTTCTCTAAGAGACCTATGACTAAAACCCTTCGATTTCAATCGATTTCGAACTAATGTAGCATGAAATTTCTTTAAAGTATACTTCTTAGATGAGCCACTTTTATTTCTTGCTTTCTTTTCCATTAAACAGAGCAAACAAGAAAAAAATACCAAGCTGAGAAAGGGGTTCTCTCTGCTAGTGCGCTTCAATCAAAATTCTGATTGCTAACTTGTTGCTTGCTAAATGCAAAAGAAATTAGTCGCCAGTCGCCGCTGTCGCGGCATCGCCCTTCTAAACCCTTTCTCTTTCTACGCTCTTCAGTTTCTAGGGTTTCGCAGTCATCATTCTCTCTCATCCTCATCATCTTTCTCCTCCCTGACCTTCGCTCCCAACCATAAGTTCTACCTCTAATTCCTAAAATATTTAATTCAAATTTCATCTATTTTTAAAATACAATAATACTCTTTATTTATAACTTATTTATTACCACTACTAACTACATATAATTGTTAATATCAAATATATAAAAGGAAAAAAAATTATTCAATTTGAATAAAAAACAAAAAAAGCTAACTTTTTACCAATACAACTAATTTAAAAAAAAAACTAGCTTAAAAGTTAAGTTAACAAATAATATACTTTAAACTAAATTTAACTTTTTGACTAGAAACACAAAAAAGTAAAAAAATTAACTGGTGGGGGTCAACCAAAAAATACAAGCTCGGTCCACGACCTAGGGGCTTGGCCCAGAAGTCCGAATCAGGACAGGTAGGACACTTGCCTTGCACCGATCAAGATGGCCAGATTACCTAAGCTCGATCAAGTGCACAGCTTAGGCCTTGACCGAGGCAGGGGTTTGTGATGAGACAGCCGAACTCAGAGCACCGTCTTCGTACGCTTCTGCATCGAATTATAGCTGATAAGACAAGAGGTATCAACCACTCTGTCACGCCATAGAAGGAATCACAAACAGTTCTCGTAAAGAGAAAAGAGAGGTCCCATCAGAGGCGGTTTTAGAAAATCGCTCATTTTCTGCCAAAAGTCATAGGGAGTCACCCCATCCCTGCCAAATCACACAAGAAATCGAACTAAGATAAAAGGTAAATGTGATATCCTGGTATCCCACATCGGAAAGGAAAATGGAGTTCTTGAGCTATAAAAGAAAAAATCTTGGATCTTTACATTCAACGAGACCTTTTCTCAGGTGGTAGAAATCTTAACAGAATTTCGCAGTTAGGCGTGCTTAAGCGAGAGCAATGCAAGGATGAGTGACCCCCTGAAAAGAACATAACCGTGAGAGTTTTGCCTAAAGGGGACAATATCATTGCCATGTGAAGGGTCGGGGTGTCACAGTAAAGAGCTGGACTCTCTTACCCAAAAACTCTGTCAAATTCACTTCACAACATTGAAAACGCATATTTTTCTTACAGTCAACTAACTTAAGTATTAAAGGAGTTTTTCGGCCAAGCCTAGTGACTAATCTCACTCTTATTTTCTTATACAGGAACAATCCAATCGTCAAGCCAGAAGACTTGAGCCTAATTTTTTCCTTTCAGTCTTCAATCTATCATACCCTTATGGAATGATCCTCCCACATTAGCAATTTAGGCAGTTGGGGTCCTAAGTGTTTTTAAGAATTGATTGGTTATTATGGTGGGCGCAATCATTAAGCTCGTACAAACATAGATTTTTATGGAGGGCTAACCAAAAAAAAAAACAGAAGAAAGAAAGAAATGTTAAATAGATGTACCCGGCGAGATTGGGGCAGAAGACAATGGCGTAATCGTAAGCCTTGCATGTGAAGGTGCTGGCACCACTGAAATTATGTCCTATAGCAGCGGTTATTACCGTCACTATAGAGGTCTAACACCGCTGCTAAATGTCCCAGCTGTTTATACCAGCGGTTTATAAACCGTCGCCCAAACCGTTAGGAGATACCCGTCGGTGTAGGGTTTTAGCGACGGTTTTTTAAGTCGCTGGTATAGCAATTTTTTCCCAGCGGTGGATATTGCAGCGATCACGGTGTTGGGAAAAAGCCACGCTGACACTTTAGTAATACTCTGTAGCGACGGATTTTAAGCGTTGTTATTTCCACCACAAAAATCAAAACCTCTGCTACAGCTGGTCCTTTAGGGACGCTTTCAACCGCTAGGTAAAAGCCTTCGACCACTCTATTAGCGACGGATTTTAACCGTTGCTATTTACACCACAAAAACTAAAACCGCTGCTATAGCCTGCCCTTAAGCGGCGCTTTTAACTGCCAGGTAAAAGCCACTTTGAACACTCTATAGCGACGAATTTTAGTCGTTGCTATTTCCACCGCATAAAACAAAACCGTTGCATTAACCTACAATTTAGCAGCGCTTTTACCCGCTAGGTAAAAGCCTTCAACGCTGCTAAAATTTCTTTTTAGTGTCGCTTTTAGGTGCTGCTAATTCATATTCATATTTCAATTATTAACAAAAATATTCAATATTTTTTTAAATTGACACCGCAATAGCTACTATTACGACAAATTACATCTTTTATAATATTAAAATGTCATTTGCCGACTAAACTATGCATCCATGGGAACTCTCTTCCGTGCCATTTGGTTGTGATCTCAATCATTCTTCCATTTTTTTCTAAAATTCATAATTTTAATTGATTAATGAAAACTAAAAAGAATTATGACTAGTTAGCAAGAAACATACAACTTTTTAATGACAAAAAATAATGAACACTTACAATATTTTTGGCTGTTGTTTCATTAACCGGTGTACCGTCTTTCTTTATATAAGTCGCTATATGTATCTGTGCTCGGTTAGGTGCAACTCCTTTTCTTCCTCTAGTATTTAAACAATTCAATCTTTATAATAAAAGCATAATATGATAATCAACTTAAAAACATCAAACAATCCATAAAATTCTAAATACCAATTCTTTCCCATGCTGTGCATAAGTTTTTGATCTTGTTGTATGTTGATCTTTTTTATTCTCTCTATTTGTCTTGCTCTTCTCACTAATTTTCTTTATACAGAATAAAAATATAGTACTAACAATCATACAATAGCTTTTTCTAGCTTTTGTCATAAGCAATAAAATTTTCAATACCTGTCCTCTATCTGAAAACCAGTAAGAAACAAGGTCGGCATATTGCTCACGATTTTCTATTGCAGGTGCTGTAGCCACTATTTGTGCCGCTGTCTTTGTCACATCAAAATATTTTAATTTTAAGCTACATTTTCAATTTCTCAATTTCTCGCCTAACTGCTTCAAGATATTAAACTTGATTGTTATTCTTTCTCCTCCATCTTCAGGAAGAACAAACTTAGACTGCAATTACATGTTTTAATGTGAAAACAATATAAACATTCCAAAAAATACTAAAAAAACTATTGTCTGATATTCACAAATAGTGACAAAAAAAATATTTGTAACTATAAATTATTACCTCAATAATATTAAAGCATTCTTCTTTATAATGATTTGACACTTTATGCCAATTGCTGCAATTAATTGGGCATAAATTTGGTTTCTTGGCAACAGTTCCTATAAAGCGATTGAACACACCACCTTCTACTTCAATAGGCTGAAAAGCTTTATTGAATGTTACCATAATTCGTTTTCCTGGTGGCAGATTCCAAACATCAGACATTCGTGTAACTTTTCGTTTGTTACGCTTACTTGCTTCATCTGAATTTAAAATAAAAAATCTTAAAAAAGATTAGATGCCACTAATATAATACACATAAACTACAACAATAATATGAAATGAAATCATAAAAATAAACTATGTACACCCAACCTGTAACTCCAACTTGTAATTCTGTAAATGACTCATCATCAATGTTGTCCTCTGCATTTTGAGTGTGTGAGGAGTTTTGTGACGGAGCTTGTGGGGGACTTTAGGGGAAACCATTGAAGAACTTTTGCAGCCTTTTTCCTTCTTTTTTTAGACAAAGCACTCGAATTATGTTCCAAATCAGTCTCATTTGTTACCCACCTTGATGCACCGCAAGGACAAATTTCGTCATTCGCATGTTTTTTCCAAAATAACATACAGTTATTAGGACAAGCATGGATTTTCTCATATCCAAGACCCAAATCCTTAATAATCTTTTTGGCATCATAAG
>JAULJZ010024425.1:0-15501 GCA_032270985.1 Heliamphora pulchella | reverse complement strand
AAATTAAGGCATCATTGGACGGCTTGGACCTATAAGTTGTGGTTATTAAGTTTAGTAAAAATGGCAGGTATTTATAAATTTTAATTAAGATTCAATTATATATAGTGTGGGTTATACTTTAAATAAAATAAAATAACTAATTTTAAATAATAAATAAATTTTTAAATATTTTTTTAAAAATAAACTTTCGTAATATTTATTATGAGTGTTTAGAAAAACTTACAACTTATAGTTAAAATTAGTATTAACAGTAACCATTCTAAACATTTCTATAATTATGTATAGATCTATATAAAACAACATCAATTAATATATTAATAAATATAAATATTAGATGTTTAAAATTTTGATATGTATCCATCCTCTACTAATTAGAGATCTATATAGAGATTTTGATATTGTTAAATTAATATTTAATTATATATTTATAAAAATAATACAAATATATAATTAAATATTAATTTATATCGAATAACATCAATTGATACACCCATAAATGTAAATATTAAAAGTTTAAAATCTAAGATTGTGATACAATTTCTAACGAACCATATTTAAAAATCTTGATAGCAACAAAATAATACCTTTGAGGGGAAGTTCCCCAGCTTCGATGATTTCGTGAAAACAGAAATAAGTCCAGAAGGAGCAAGCGCTGATCGTCCAGAAATGCACAAGCGGAATCCCCTTCTCCAGAGCAAAATCGCCGGCGAAGCTCAAAATCCCGTCAGCTATTATGCACGTCACCGGTCTGCGGTCGTCGGACCTCAGGCAGCCGGTGGACACCATCATCTCCTTGAACAGCGGCCCCGTGACGTTTTTCACCGCCGGCACTATCTCCATGATTCGCCCGCCGGCCCCCGGGTGGTCGTCGGAGAGGCCGTCGGAGATGGTCCTGAAGCAAAACCCAGGGTAGCGGCCGAACCGGGCCTGGATGTTGGCGTGGCGGTGGAGGCGGCGGTGGCCGAAGTCGGAGACGAGGAAGGTGATGTCGACGCCGGCGAGGCAGAGGAGCTCGGCCAGCCTGAGCATCGAGTTCACGTGACCCTGGATGGGTAAGGGGAAGATGAGCACGTGAGGAGGGAGGGGTGCAGCTTCATCATTACCCATCAAATGATTTTTTTTCTTCCTGTTTTCTGTTTCTCTTTCTGGTAGTGCGATCAATCATCACGTGGTTCTACTTGTTAGACTAGGCAACTTAATAATTCAGCAACTGAAAAAGATAATTTTTAAAAGAAAATTTAAAAATTAATTTTTTTTTAAATTTCATAAAAAATTTAGTTTTATAATTTTTATTTTAAGAAATTTAGCTTGTGTTTAAACTACTATTTTATTTAAGTTTTTTGATTTTTAGCTTTTTTTTATAAAAAAATAAATGTAAAAAAATGTAAAAAAGTCAATTTAGGCCAAACTAGTAAACTTTTTTAAAAATTTTTAAGTAAAAAGTCTTTAAAAAAACTTATGCCAAACATAAGCTTAGTCTTATTAAATTTAGAATAATTATATTATGTTTAATTTGTTCATATTTAAGAGTTAATCTTTTTCGTTTTGAACAAGCGAGGAAATTCAAGTAATACATTTACCAAGTCATCATAATTATTAATAATGAAAAGTGATACATTTTTTATTTAACTAATATATCAATTTTATGAATTGATAAATTTATCACTTATCACTGTAAAAAAGATATCACTTATTAAATTTACTCATTTTTAAAAAGATATCCATTAAATTTATCACTTATCGATCGCATAGGACTGAAATTGTAAAAAAAATTACTACATAACTAAAACTCTATTATCAATTAATAATATGATTTATATTAAAATTACTCATTTTTAAAAAGATATCCACTCACATAATAAGTGAGTATATTAAAAAGATTAATTAAATTAATTAAAGATTAATTCTTTTTTAAATATTAAAAGTTTTAGTCCTATCAAATTTTTGTCGGAAAAAATGAATTTAAAAAAAAATTAAAACATGATTTTTAGCTAATTATGAAACTATTTATCTTTGTGTTGAATTAATCTTTTTTGATGATTCTAAATTCTATTTTGTTTATCTCTATGAGTAGAGTAATCATGAATTTTGTGTCACTTAAAATCATTAATGGATGAATGAAAAATTGATTCTAAAAGTGTGCCATTGAAGTTGGCAAAATAATGGTAACTTAAAACTATCCCACATTGTTTGGGAAAAAAAATGGTGAGAGTCCAAGTGAGTATAAATATGTTTTCCCATCTCACATTGGTTGGAAAAGACTTGGGTGAGTGGCTTATATAAGCCAAGTTGAGCCTAAGGGGTGTGCCCGTTGGAAGTACCCAATTTTATGGATGGGGGAGGACCTATTCAACGGTGGGTTCGACCTAAACCCCACGCGCACCGCCGCCTGCCCATCTGACCGGTTGGCTGTGCCGTGCTGAGCCTAGCCGAGCTCAGGTCCGTAGGCTGTGGGCTTAGATCAACCTTTATTTTTTTGCAGAAATATTTCGAATTTAAATTATTTCAATTTAAAACTTTTTGTTCGTTACCGTTATTGCTGAACTGTTGGCAGTTCGGGACCGTTGGGTTGGTCATTGGTTCGCAACCATTGGAGCCAGGCCGAACCGGTTCGTGCCTGTTGGGCGATCCAACCGCTAGGCCGAACCGGTGTGGCACCTGTTTGGATTAAGGCGAACAGTCACCTGGAACGCCTATTTAAAGGTTGTTCCAGACCCATTTCAGGAATGAATTCTTCGAAATCCCCTTGCCGATACTCTGCATCATCTTTGTTCTTCATAAGTGTCCCGAGAAAGGTTCAAATACAGCAGCGTTCGCTGGTGTGCAGATCGCCGTGCTTCCTCTGCACACAGAGACTGTTTTTTCCTAAAAACAGACGTTCGTTCATTCGTAAGTACCGAGGCGAGGGCGTATTCGGTTTTAAAGACACAATGTTCAACGTTGGACTCAGTTTCAACTTGCTTCTCGTATGCTCTGTAAGCTAATACATATATTTACTGCTCCATTCGAGTTAGTAGTTTTATTCTGTTTCTATACATCATTTACTGTTTTGCTTTTTAGTTCTTATTTTCTCTTCTATTTACAAATTCTTTTACTGAAAACAATTTTACTTCTCATACAGTATCATAATTTTGTTTTTGTTTCTGATTTTAATTTTAGTTATTTCGAAAACATTTCTGCTTCTGTTTTTCTGAAAACGTTTCTGTTCTTGTACTTCTTTTATGTTTCTAAAAATAGATTAATTAGAATATTATATTTGCTGTATCTAAAAATAGATTATTTCTGTTTTATTTTATTCCCAAAATTTGATTCAGATTGCTAAAAATATTATCCGGGTTTTAAGAAACCGATAGATTGTTGTATTTCAGAAATTGCAAAACCAACAATTTTGTGTTTAGTATTTTTTTGAACAAAATTAATATTTGGTCTGATTTATCTTCTATGATTTAGCGCTTTATACATAAGATATTTCAAATTGAATTGCTTTTAAGAGTTTCTAATCTTAGGAAATTAGTTTTTATTAGTCTATAATATCAACAACCATTTTGTGAGTGAATTTCTTGAAACGGTGGCCATTTTAATGGAAATGTCATTTTTGAGTTTGAAGATATTTTTCTTTCTTTTGGGTTTAAATACTTTTTTTAATTAACTAAAGTAAAATATTTTGTGGTATTCGCAGAACAGATCTGCTTCTTCTATCGTTGATCTTGCAACACATATATAGATGATAAATGTATCAATATTTTTTTTGCAACGCATTTGTTAAAATCATGCAATATATATTTAAATGATAAATATATCAGTATCTTTACTGTAATGCGTCTGTTAAAATCATGCAATATATATTTAAATAATAAATGCATTAGTATCTTTACTGTAACATGTTTGTTAAGATCCTGCCATAAATATGTAACAATAAATGTATTAGTATTTCTATTACAACATGTCTATTAAAATCTTGCAAGATACGTATAAATGATAAATATATTAGTATTTCTACTACAACACGTCTGTTAATCTTTGTATGAGCCGAACTAAATTTTCGATGTTAAAGTGAAACATTTGAAATGAGCTGTTTCGTTATTTTCAAAAATACCATTTTGGTTTAGTAGCGGTCGAGTTCTTAGGGACAAGAAAAATGAGTAATATCGGATAAGATTAAAATATTAGGACTAAATTTAATTAAACTTCTTAAAGATGACTAAGCCTGTGTTTGAACTGGTTTTTTTTAGTGACTTTTAGACTTTTAGACTTTTTTTGGGTGAAAAAGTTAATGTCAAATCATGTAGAAAAAGTAAAAAAAAGTGAAAAAAAAACCTAATAAGCCAAACCAGTTGATTTTTTTTTATTTTTAAGCCAAAAAGTTACAAAAATAAGCTAGCCCAAACACATGCTAAAACTAGTATAGTTAGGTAAATTAGGATCTTACTCAAATTTTTCCTATTAAAAATCTCCCAAAATGTTACACTCATCTTATATAAGAGCAAACTAGCTTAAAAGTTATTTTTGTTCTTTGTTTTTTTATGTTTTTAATTAGAAAATTATATTAATGGTAATTGTTCAATAAATTAGCATGAACAAACTCTCAGAACGTTTGGATGGTTCTGCATAGAAAGGATTATGTCTGGATGGAGCTTGGAGTGTCCGAACCGTTGCGACGCTGGGAGTACGCGAATTATGATTTTTTTATATATATATTGGGAGCCTATTTATACCCCTTTATGATTAAACACCTAAAGTTAAATTTCTTGACATTGGAGGTTTAATTTTAAGGTCAAAGAGTGAGAATTTTTTGTAATTCTTGTTGTAAGAGTGGATTTGATCTTTTCCTTACCCATGTGTTGGGGATTAAACACAATAATCTCATCCATAAGCCACATGAATCATGCACAAGTCACAAAAAAAAAGAGAGAAATGAATAAGAAACCAACCAAGAAGAATGACACAAAAATTTTATATTGTTCGGTAACTTGTGCCTACGTTTATAGGCTCCCATTTTTTTCTTCACTAAATTCTTAGGAGAATACAATTATATTATTTGAGGCTAAAGCTATTAGAGAAAACATGTTAGAATACATTACTGGTAACAACCCTAGGTTAAATAAGGTTGTCTTAAAATAGACCAATCGATCCGTCTTACAGACTGATCAATCGGTCATCGATCCTAATTGTTTCATCTATCAATCTGTTTGGGACTGCGCGGAGTACTTTTGTCACACCCTCACTCCAGGAATCAAAAATCGATATTATTTATAGCAATCACAAGAATATCGAACTGGAATTATTTATTTATAGGGACCAAAGTAACTGTACATGCTACAGATATGCCATTCTATACTCCCATACTCCCTAACCAGCGTATATTTTACAAAATAAAATTTCATACTTCTGGTCTTTTTACTAAAAAATCTAAAACAAAAGTTCTAAATAACTACGAGGCCGAGATTATAAACCTGACAACTGTGGTGGACCAACTCCAGCCATCCTCGCGATCTGCAACTACAAAGGTTACAGGAGAGTGCACTTAGTATTATAATGAACAAGATAGAAAACAGTCATTTCATTAAAAATATCATATTTTTCATAAGAGATATATAAAAAAAATACTACATTTACTCGTCACAAAAATCTCATAAATAACATTCTCAAGCCTTTTTAAAAGTATCTTGCTCAAACTTTTCAAAAGTATCTTTTAGGCTTAACAGCCACGGGTCATTGAATTCACTGTCATATAATTTAAAAGTAAAGTTCTTGACATAACCGTCACAATTCAAAGTAAAACTGTCTTATTCACAATCCATACCTAACAGTGATCAAGTAGTCGTCCACCTCGCGATCGAGAGTTTCGACGGTACCGTAACCTCAATTCTCACTACACGAATAGTAACGTGATGGAATGAGAGCCACTCTTTACCAAGCACGAGTGGCATGTACTGTCCGGGACTTAGCCCATTAAGCCTTTGAGGCAAAAACCTCCGCTCAACGAGAAACCTCCCCTATAGGGAGAACCAACACCCATAATTAGGCAACCTCCTCTAACGGAATATAAAGGGCCGAAAACCCTTATAACTTGGCACTTTAAAACAACATTTCATAATATTAATATTATTTGTCAAAACATTTATATCACAAACACATGCTTTTCAAAAGGTACAGATAGCATGTTTAGAAATATCATGACATTTGAATAGAAGATCATGCTATCACAATTTTCATACTTCAAAACATGGTTATAAAGCAAATTTAAAACATAATTTAAGTATATTTCTGTTCAAAATAATAATTAAGCACTTTCACTTTGACTTAAGAGTAACAAGACTATTTCTTCGTCCCCGATCCCAACTTTCTAATCTTCCGTGATAAACTCTCGGTGCCTAGCAAGAAAACAAGCCTATACGTAAGTGGGATACAGGTCTCTCTGAATCATGCTTAACTTAGCTAACAACTATTTTTCTTTTGTTAATCCTAGTAAATTTGTAAATTCTTAAGTTTTCAATTAAATATTCAAAAGTACCTTTGAAAAAAAGAGAAATACATAAGATTTAACTTAAAGTCTCATTTTAACTTAATTTAGTTAGAAATTTGGTTTGACTAAAATTTTAAGAAGGAAGTAAAATTCTATCTTTGTTCAAAGAAAAAATTCTTTATTAAAATCTTTAAATTTTAAACTTGATTTAAATAAAAATATAAGTTTTCAGGCATAAAAGAAATCCTTTAAATTATCTTAATTTGGTCTTAAAAAATAATTATTTTTACATAAAAGGATTCCTTTCTTTTGAATCTAATGAAAACATACCAGATATGTACTCTTTTAATAACAAACCTTTAAGCTATTAAAAAAAAATGAGTTTAAAAATATTTACTTTAAGTTTAAAACTTGATTTAATTTAATCTTATTGGAACGACCTTTCATGCTTTAAAAAAAATATTTTTATTTTAACCCCTCGATTACTTTATTTTATGTTTTTGTAAAAAAATTAAATTTCTTTTAACATTTTTTTTATAATCCCAAGCATGGTCCAAACATAAAAAAAAAATACACACACACATGGTCACCCAAACTCGCACACAGAGAGCCCAAAACACACACACACACACACACACACACACAAACCTCACACACACCCAGGTAAACCTCACAACACATGCAAACCTCACAGTGCATGCATGGCACGGTGGTGGTTGAGGGTTCTTGGGGCGGTGTCGTGGTGTAGTGGCGGATGTGCTCGGTGGTGGTGGTGCCGTGGTGATGAACCGAGAGGTGGAGGGAGACAGAGAGATACAGAGGGAGAGGGAGATATATATAAAATTTTGTTATACAGAGAGAGAGAGGTATATCGAGAGAGGGAGAGGTATATACAAAGAGAGAGAGAGAGAGACGGAAGAGAGGTCAAGACCGAGATAGAGAGACAGAAAGGGGAGGAGAGTCCGGCGGCTCGCCGGAGTTGGGGTCGTCGGAGTAGAGAAGAGTGGCGCCGGTGTAGCGGTGGCGGTGGGTGGCTGGTGGCGCGTCGTTGGTGGCGGTGTGCGGCGTTGCGCTGGTCGCGATTCCCTCGGCTTCTTCTTCTCTGCGTTGTGCTTGCAAGCTTCTGTTGAAGCTTTTTCCTTATTTTAAAACCATTTTTTGTCCTCAGCTTTTATATATATATTTTCTTCCTCTCAATGTTATGCGCGTCGAGAAGCTAACGGACCGTATATATATAAGGGGAGACAATGGACAGGTGATGTATTGCATGGTTTTTCTTTCATGCATAACAAGTGTACGGTTGTTATATTTTAATACCTCGTAATTTTTTTTTGATGTAAAATGTTTAATTTAGAAAAACTTGAAAATCTAAATATAAAATTTTAATGTATTTTTATGAATTATTGTAAAATCAAAATTTGGATAAATTTTTTTGAACCATATAATAAATTTTCTTCTTGATATTTGATTATCTAAAATTTAATTTGATCTATGTTTTTGGGCTTCAATCTTAAAATTAAGTATATAATTTTAATAGGAATTTTATTTAAAGATTTTCTACTAACATTTTATTATTTATTTATTTTTATAACAACTCATCAAATATTATATTATTCTAAGGAGTGACACGGGTCTTATTTTATTAATTATCATGGCACGGGTTATTACAACTTTTGCAGACCCATCGACTTGTTTGGGTCTTGAGTGGATTTTCTTCACATCTAACAATCTCTCACTTCAAGTAAATCCAACTCAAGCCTTCCAATGTCAAAAAACCACCGTCAACTCAAAGCCATACAAGCAAACCAGCGTGAGCCATCTTCCTATTTTTTAAGCTTCAAGACTAACCAAAACTGAACAGGCCATCAGTTTCTCCACCGTCACCACCTTCTTGAATATGTCTGTAAGATTCTCACTTGTATGAATTTTGTCCAAATCAAACTGTCCCTCTTTTAAGTGAGACCGAATAAAATGATATATCAATGTGCTTGATTTTTGAATGAAAGACCAAGTTATTTTCCATATGTATATCACCATGACTGTCATTGAACAGTTGACCCTTATCTTGTTCGTTAGTTGACTCATTCAAGAAGCCCTTCAGCCATATTAACATTTTGCAGGCCTCATTGCAGGCTACATATTCCACCTCTATGGTAGTGATAGTTATACTCTTCTGCAGTCTGAATACCCAATTGACTACCGCACAGCCTAAAGTAAACACATACCTGGTAGTATATTTCCTGTTGTCATTTACACCTACCAGTTCTAAATCTACAAAACCTTGCAACTAAATGTTTGAGCTGTAAAGCCATGTTGTTAGAACCTCTAAGATGCCGTAGATTCCACTTGATGGCTTTTCAATGCTCCTTTCTTGGATCTGCCATAAATCTACTCATAACTCTCATTACATGAGTAATGTCTGGCCTAGTACAGATCGTTACATACATAAGGCTGTCTACGGTTGATGCATACTACATCTTAGCCATGTCACTATTTTCTTCCTCTGTAACAGCTCCATATTCTTTTAAAAATCTGAAATGACTTGCCAAAAGTGTGCTAACAAACATTTAGCACCTTCTATGGTAAACCCCTACAGGCCCTTTCAAAATACTTAGACTGTGAAAGTTTTAGCACACTGGTTTTTCTATCTTTGCTGATTCTCGTGCCAAGTATTCACTTTGTTGCACCAAAATCCTTCATGATAAATTCTTGGATAACTGTGCCTTAAGATTAGAAATATTATCCGTGTTTGTTCCTACAATCGACATGTCATCTACATACCATACTTTTACTATTCTTTCTATTTTCAAGATTTCATAGCCAACAAAAGTACACTTCTGAGATTTAGGGTCAAGCTTACCTCTATTCTCTGGCTTAATATGAACATACGCAACACAACCGAAAATATGTAAATCAGAAAGCTTTACCTTTTTTTTTTTCTCAGTCAACGCTTCCTCTAGCAATCCACAGTTCAAAGTAACTAAAGGACCTTTATTTATCAAATACACTATTGTATTCACCTCATTTGCCCATACTTATTTTAGCAACCCTGCACGCAAACCTCATACTTCTGGCATGCTCTATGATTGTCTTGTTTATGTGTTATGCCACTTCGTTTTGCCTTGATTTTATTGGGATGGTCTTCAATCTTTTAATCCCATTAGCTGCACAATAAGTCTCAAACTCACTGTTGCAGTAATCGCCACCATTATTTAACTTTAAAGATTTTATTTTCTGACTTATTTTATTCTCAACTAGGTCCTTCTAATTCTTAAATTTGCCAAAAACATCAGATTTTTTCTTATATTAATAAACCCATAGTTTTCTGACCCATCAATAAAATTAATAAAATGTCGTGATCCACCAAGAGAAGGTACCGAAGATATCTTATATATTGGTATGAATCAACTCTAACCATTTTGATTTTGAAGTCATCGCTTCTTTGTAAAGTTGACTTTCCTCTATTTTTCAAAGATACAGTATTCATAGAAATTTAGATCAACCGATTCATTCCTGGTGGCTTTTTTTTCTAAACCATTGCTATCATACACTTGTTGCTCATGTGACCGAGTCTCTTGCGCCATGTATCGACACCAACCACTGATATCCTGCTATAAGGATCTGAGGATACATACAAAGAACTCTCTTTTTTAGCCTGAATCAAAACAAATGACCCATTGTACATGTTTTAGGAATCTCTTGCAAATGATGTCACATTCCATCTATATGGTAGAGATAGTTACAATCTTTTGCAATCTAAATACCCAGTTCACTGTTGCACAGCCCAAAGCAAACATATACCTAGTAGTACATTTCATGCTGGCAATGTCACCTGCTGGATCAGAATCTACAAACCCTTGCAACTAAATTTTTGAGCCATAAAACTATGTTATTATAACCTCTAAGATACCACATTTCCACTTGATGGCTTCCCTATGCCCCTTGCTTGGATTTGTCATAAATCTACTCATAACTCTCACTCTATAAACAATGTTTAGCCTGGTACAGGTTATTACAAACATAAGGACAAGGTTAAAATTGCAGGACTATATGAATGCTGACTTAGTCGGTGATATTGACATAAGAAAGAACACCACTAGGTTTGTTTACACATTGGGTGGCACAGTAGTGAGTTGGGGCTCTAAGCTGCAGAAAATCATTTCACTTTGTACCACAAAGGCAGAGTATGTTGTTGTTACCCAGGTTGGGAAAAAGATGATATGATTACAGGATCTCTTGGGACAATTGGATAAGAAATTGACATAGGTACACTTTTTAGTGATAGTCAAAGTGTCATTTTTTTTGCCCAAAACCTAACATTTCACTCTAGGACAAAGCACATATAGTTGAGGTACCATTTCATTCGCTCCTTACTTGACAGTGGATAGTTGAATCTTGAAAAGATTAGTGGAGTGAAAAATTCAGCTCACATGTTGACCAAAGACGAAAGATTGGGTCACACAAGTCTGTTTGATTTTGCTGGTTGTTTCAAGGTGTTGGTGTTAATTTGAACATATCTGAAAGCTTGGAGTGAATTTACTTCAAGTGAAAGATTGTCAGAGGAGTAAAGAAAATCCAGTATTCTGGACCGACCGCTCGAGCGGTGAATAGAGCGCTCGATGAGTGAATAGACTACTCAAGCGGTGGAGCGCCTACAACAAGATACCGAGGACTACCCCAGATCGCTCGACGACCACTCGAGCGGTCTGTGCGGGGCAAGCCTGTTATAGGCTGTTAGAGTTGCAGCAGTCGCGGTAATTTTTTTTATATGTTTTTCTCTGTTCTTTTGTATTCCTTTCCTCAGAACTTCCTTCCCTTGTAACTTTCAAGCAACATAGTGAAAGTGTGTGATCCTGTGGACGCAGGCATAACTTACCAAACCATGTAAACCATGCGTATTATGTGATTATCTCTCTTTATTCCTTCTTTGTTCTTATTTTGTGGTTACGCATTGTTTGGTTGACCCTAGGTGGAATTAGTGATCGCGTTCTAATCTCCAACATCCTACTGTAATCAAGAATTTTCTTATTTCGCATGTGAGTGATCTAATTATTGCGGTAACTCCACCATAAATATCTCTTATCAAATCAATTGCATTACTTTGTCACAAATATCTCAGGCATTTCATCATATGCTTTTTCTAAGTCTTTAAAACTTATATAAATGTCTATCTTTTTTTCTCTATTCTCTTTATTAATCTTTTCATTAGGTGAATTACTTTAATAGTTGATTTACAAGGCATAAAACCAAAATAGTTCTCTGATATTATTGTTGTAACCCTAGACGGTGTTCAATCACTATTTTTGATAATTTCATCGTTTAACTAATCAATTTAATATCATTATAGTCGTTACAATTTTAAATATTTTTTTTATTTTTATGTATAGGTGCTAGAATACTCTTTCTCTACTCTTCAGACATTTTTTTAGTTATTATGATTATATTAAATAAAATCATGTAACAAGACACTCTCACTTTGTCTTAGCCATTTCTATACTTCTACAAAAATACCACCTAATTCTAAAATTTTTCCTAACTTTATTCTCTTTATTGCAGTTTTTACTTTAAATTTTACTTTTTTATTCTGCAATGTGACTTATATTCTCTAGTTTCATCTAAGTTATCTAACTCTTCTCCTTTAGATCTTTCTACATATTTTCCGTTTAATACTTTCTAAAAATAGGTTCTTTAATCTTTCCCAATTCCCTAGTCTCCTCATCTTTCACTAACATATTTGAATATTTGCTTTTTTATGCATTTAACTTGAGTAAAATATCTTATTCTCATTTTTCCGTTTAATACTTTCTAAAAATAGGTTCTTTAATCTTTCCCTAATCTCTTCATCTTTCACTAACATCTTTGAATATTTGTTTTTTTATGCATTTAACTTAAGTAAAATCTCTTATTTTTATTTCTCTTCACTTAGCGAGTTTATAGATAATCTTTTCTCTCTCTTTTCTATTCTATCCAACCTCGTATAAAAGTCATTATAAACTTTTAATTTAGCATTTTTAATAATTCACTTAACGTCTATACGAGCTTATTTATAGCTTTTACAATTATTTTAATTTATATCATTTTGTCACATTTTAAAATATTTATTCTTTATTTTTATTATGACTTGGATCTCAACATTCTGTCACAAAGTTTTCTGAGTTATTGAGCATTTTTTCTTTGACTGTTTAAGAACATCTTTCAATAATCTTTTAATATATTCAGTATTGTATTTTACATAGTATTATATCTTTTTTCAAATCTCACCTTGCATCTTTACATATTTTATTCTTAAAAATCTATAATTTATCACATTTAAGATTTCACCATGTAGATCGTGAAATTCTAATATCTCTTTTTATTTTATGTTGTTTTTTAATGTGAATATTTAATACTATAAGTTTATATTGTGAAATTAAACTCTCCCCTAAGAGTGACTTTACATTCTTTACATATTAGACGATCTACGTTTCTAATAAAAAAAATTTATTTGACTTTAATTTATGAGACCCACTTTTAAAGTTTATTAAGTATTCTTTTATCTTTTTAAAGAAAGTATTAATTAATATAAGATCAAATACTTTTGTAAAATCTAGAATCTCCTCTCTGACCTTATTTCATTCACCAAAATTAAATATTCAAAGTATGTTCTCATACTATTGTCTCTTGATTCTTACTTGTCCATTAAAATTGTCTTATGGCCGCATCCTCCAATCCTTGCAACCGCAAACTTCTTCCTTTGAAAGGGCAACGTTATATTCATGCTACGTGTTAGAATGACAAAAACCGTTGTTAAGACATGAAATCTATAAATAGTTATGTCCTCTTGTATTTTCAAGAATCGAATCTTAATAAGCTAATGCTCCACCGATATTCTTACCCCCAATACTCGAATATCCCGATATATTTTTTAACCTCTATTCATGTGTCTCACATACCTCTCAAAGCAGGGCCGAGTCTTTGTGATTTAAGCTTTGATTGGCAACTTTAATTTTTTAGTTTTTGGCTAAAAATACCAAAAAATCAATATTGTTTATTTGGTAAAAAAGCTAAAAAACTTAAAAAGTCAAAAAGTCAAATCAAAACATAAACTCTCAGAATATTCTATTCAAACTCCCACCACTTTTAAAATACAATAATACTCTTTATTCATAACTTATTTACTACTACTAATTATATATAATTGTTATTATTAAATATAGAGAATGATAAAATTATTTACTTTGAACAAAAAATAAAAAAATTAACTTTTTACTTAAACAACTAACTTAAAAGCTATGTTACCAAACAGTCTATTTTGAACCAAATTTAACTTTTTAATTAAAAATACAAAAAAAAATAAAAAAAAAGAGAAAAATTTACTTTTAAGCCAATTGCCAATTAAAACCTTAGAGGGGTGTTGAAAGTAATTGTTGTGCCACATTACAAATTGAGGAGTTGTCCAAAATTTTCTTCTCAAGTATTTTTAGGTTATCTCGCCACTTCTCTTCTTATCATCACGTTAGTATAATCTTGCTTCGTTCTTAATTTGATAGAAATAATGCTTAGGATTTTATCATGATTAATTTGAAAACCACGTTTTATTTTTCTTTTGATTAAAATAATTTTCAAAAGTCTCAAAAAAGAGAGAAAATATCACTAGATACGTAGCATGCCTACACACAAATCACTCTAGTTTTTTTTGTTACTTTAATAAAGGCGCAGATGTTGCTATAAATATGTATATTCTCAAATACTTTTTAAAGTAAAAAAAAAATCATTAAATTATTTCAATATTAAACTTAAATTTGGGATATAAGTAAATTTGTATTTTACTTTTTAATATAATTAATAGTAAATTTATTTTTAATCTTGCTCACTTCAAGGATTTATACTTATTTCACTCTTTAATTAATTTAATATTAATAATTATTTAATTCATTTAAACTCACTCTCACGAATTCTTTACCTAGACGCATCTTTGGGCCTTTTTTATTTTTATTTTTTTGATAACGAAGAAATTACCTCAAGATAGAACTTTTTGGACTCACTCTTAAAACGTAAACCTCCAGATACCTGCAATTACCCGCAAACTACAGGTATCAGTTAAGTCAAGGTGCTTTCAGCGGGAGTCGAACACAAGACCTTTGAGTTTACGGCTAGTCCCAGTGACGACCTTAAACTGCTGATTTTTTGTAAAAAAATCATCTTTTAAGGTATACCGTTTGATTTATCTAAAAAATCAATTAACTTTTTTTATCTTCTTTTTTAAGAAAAAAAAACTTATGCACATTCCAAACACTTTAACTTTTTTCAAGTAAAATTACTATAATACCCTCAATTTAAAAAGTCAACTCTTTTTATAAAAAAAGTCATAATATGTTAAATACTACAACTTAAAAGTAAAAAGTAAGAATATATTAGATATTTTAATAAAAAGCAAAAAAAAAAGAACTACTATAAAAAAAAATTATCTAAACAATTAAACTTTTTACTATTTATCATTTTTTTAAAACTAAAATTTTTTAAAATCAATTTTTTTTGGACATTTTAAACAAGCCTTAGTGTTTGTCATTGCTCCTCTAGCTTCCCAAGGAGCCTTTGAATTGTTTATCTAATGATATTCACTGTGATTATTATTTATTTTAGAAATTATATTGATTAAAAATTAATGATTACATGGTTAAACTCTATTTATTTAATGAATGTCGATTCTCTCCGGTCCCGGCCATGAGGCTGGTCCAATTTATTTTGATTTATTTTGTGTTCAAAATAAATTTATTTTAATAATTTGAATAGTTTATTTTATTATTTTTAATGTATAAAATAACTATTCAAAAAATTAAAATAATTGGATATCATTAAGTATCTTAAAAAATTATATTTGTATTAAAAAATTTAACTGTGAAGTCCAAATACTATTTATTTTTTTGTAATAAAAATGTAATTTTGTCAAACATTTAATGATATTAAATTAATTTTATTTTTTACATAGATAATTTATATATTAGACACAATAAAATAAACGGGTCAAATTAACACAAGGGGCCTATATTTTGGTC
>JAULJZ010024414.1:7572-38370 GCA_032270985.1 Heliamphora pulchella | reverse complement strand
CAAAACACATCATCATCATCATCATCATCATCATCATATGGGGGATCCTAGGCATGCATCTACGTTTGATAAATCATACTTTGGTATTTAAAACAGTAAGGATAGGGTTCCTACTAAGGGTTGCTGACGAGAGATATGGTGGTCAGGCTTCTGGAGAAGAACGTTAGTAGCAACTACGTCAGCAGGAGGGTCGCAGCGTCTCATCCCCCGGCATACAATGCGGTGAGGAACCGGATCATAAGTGTGTGGGTCAAAAGGAGCAGGATCACCCTCTCCAGCGTCTGGATCCAGAAAATCAGCCATCTCAGCCTCTGAAGCAGCATCTGTAGCCGCCTGTGCCTCAGCGGCTGCCCGGGCCTCCTCCTCGGCTGTTTAACGAGAGGCACGCTCTGCCTAAAAAAGAAGAGCATCCATCGCAGCCCTCGGCTGCGTTGCAGTGACCCCACCAGCGGGATAATTGGTGGTCTTATCCCTGAGAGTCCCCATGGAGGAACTCTCAGCAGTAGTAGGGCCCCGTCGTTCCCCTAAGTCTTTGTCTCCCTGGCCCTGGCCTGCCATGAAGAAGAACGAGATCACAAATAGAAGAGTGAACATTGTGAGAAAGCTAGGAAGCAAGAAAAAGTAAGAAAAGAGAGCTTGAGAAAGCTCGAGAACGAGAGAGAGCTTGAGAGTATGAGAGAACTAGAGAGAGAGTGAAAAGTGTTCAAATGAGCCAGTTCACGCGTCTTAAAGATACAGATGCACGTCTCGAGATGGCGGTCGCCATGTTGCATGTTGGCGACTGCCTTGTTCTCCAAACGTCACCTGGCAACTGCCATGTCTTAGGGGTTTTTACCCGGCGGCAGCCATGTTAGAGGGGTTTCACCTTGGTGATTGCCATGTTGTCAAACATCACGTCGCTTCCATCTGTGCGACCGCCGGCTCAGAATGTCATTATGGCGTTTTGGGGGTTGTTTGGGGCGTTTTTTGTTATTATGCATGCGTTTATTTTCTTTTAAATATGTTTTTATTGTAAGTGTCTTGCTTCATTTTGTTTTCTTATGGTGTGTGCATATTGACTTAACGTATGGTTTTTTTTTTGTTTGCATTTTGCAAATATGATAATCATTTTAACTTTGTTTTTGCTACTCCATCTCTTTACGATGGTTTCATTCCGATAAATTTAATTTTAAGCCGTAACTAGACTTTTAATTATTTTTATCTCACATCTTATCCCGAATTTTTAGGTCTTAGCTCGAATTTTTAATTCGTGATTTCATTATGATAAATTTAATTTTAAGCCGTAACTAGATTTTTAATTACTTTTATCTCACATCTTATCCCGAATTTTTAGCTATTAACTCGACCTTTTAATTCGTGATTTTATTCCGATAAATTTAATTTTAAGCCGTAACTAGACTTTTAATTATTTTTTATCTCACGCCTTGTTCCAAATTTTTAGGTCTTAACTCGACCTATTAATTCGTGATTTTCTCCCGGTAAAATTAACTCTAAGTCATAAAATTTGACTTTTAGTTATTTTTTATCCCACTTCCGTCCCAAAATTGTGAGGTCTTAACTCGACCGACCAATTAGTGATTGTTTTTCCGGTTAAGATAATTTTTTGGATCTTAACTCGATCCTTTTAATTATTTTATCCTCAACCGAGTTCTTAGATATTAACTCGATCTTTGACTTATTTGTACCTCTCTTTAGATCTTAACTCGATCTTTAGGATTTGTTCGACTACACCAGCATCTGCATCATGTTAACATCTATATCATGCTACATTTTGCATCTTTGCATTTTGCCCCAGGAACTACGTTTTGCTCTGATCCCTAGCAAAATGGGTATGTAGGCAACTCGATGAAAGTTCGAGTACGACCAACATCATATGTATACTTGTGTGTTTGTGGCCTAAGATTGATAGTTCGGTCAAATAGCTATTGTCTCTGGATCTTTAATATAACTTGTATCACGCGTTGCTATAGAAGTCATATCAAAGAGGGGTAACTGTAGACACCCCAATTTGATCCCACTCAATCTTAGGTGGATCCGATGATGAAAACAGGTGGAACAAGTACTTTAGTTCGATCATCGGGAAGTGTTTCAATCCCAGAATTTGAACTTTAACCATAAAAAACCTTCAAAATCAATAACTTGTTGTCCAAGAAATTCTCAAACCTGGCGACCGCCAACTCCATTGTAGGGACCGTCTATAGAACCTTGTGGAACCTTTTCCAACATGGCGACCGCCAAACTCAATATGGCGACCGCCAACTCACATTGTGGCGGCCGCCAACGCCAAATGGCCCAACGTGTCTAAAAACGTGTCGACATCTCATTGATTGAGAAACTCTATAAATACCGTACCTCTGGTACGTTTTCAAAGACAAAAAATTAGTGAGAGGTTTAGTGAGAGAAGCTCTGTCGAGTTGCTGAGCAATTCCGAGCCTCGACGCCGAAGCTCTACCGAAATACCGCAAGTCGAGTCTCCGAAGTCCTACAACCCTAGTTGGGATCACTACCAGAGGATTGGAGCATTGGAGCACATTTTTCCAATTTGAGGATTTCGTAACAATCTAAGTATTCCGTTTGGATCTCCGATCCTTCTAGCCCCATCTTCTCTCTTTTAGAGCGATCAGGTTAATATTTATTTAGTTCTTTCAACTACATTCTTACATTACTTATTAGTTGCTATGTTTGTGTTTAAATTCAAGTTCTAAATTACTTGTTTATTTATTTGCATATTTATATTAAAGTTTAACTAAAATCATTAAATAGTGTTAATATTTCTAACAATTACAACTTATTAATGTTGTAAATTATTATAATCAAAGTACTTACATAAAAATGGTTGTAATCATTAATATTATACCAATTTAATTCTAATATTTCATTTCATTTCTTTTTATGTTAACTTAATGTTCTAATATTTAATTTTATTTTCTCTTCTTTTAGTCAGTCTAATTTTATTTCCTAACATTTACTTTCTCCTTTCTTTCCTTATAATATTAAGTTTAATGTTCTTTTATTTTCTTAACTTTATTATAATATTCTAGCATTCATTTTCTTTCTCGTTTTCTTTTCTTTTCTTTTAGTTTAAAGTGCATTTTTCTTTTAAGCATTAGTTAATGTTTTAGCATTAGTATTAATTTAATTTTTTTTTGCTAGCACTTATTTTTTATTTTTTTTTCTTTTATTTTTTTAAAAAAAACAATAGTATGACTTTCCTTTCTAGTATCTTATTTCAATTTCTTATTATTAAGCTTTATTTCTCATATAATGTTCTATCTTATTTCAATGTTAGCTTTATTTTCTTTTCATAACACCTATTATATTTTTATTTTCTCTTATTATGTTAAACTAAAAAACTACAAAAATACTTTTAAGTTAATTGTCATCTTTAAATGGCATTATAATTTTTCTATCATTTCTTTTGCTTTCTTCTCTTTTCTTTTCTTTTTCATTTATTTTCATAAAGATGTAAATAGTTAGGTTCTCTTTTAATAGTATTTTCTAACCTTTTCATTTGGCATCTTTTTCTTTTATAAACTTTTTTTTTCTTTTTTTTTTTCTTGGCAAACTCTTTTTTTTAAAACACCTTTATTATTGTTTCATTTGTTAGTAGACTTTCTCTCTCTCTTAAAATATAGAATTCTTGCGCATATTTTATTTTTAGTATTTATCATGTTCATATTTTTCTTTCTAAATGAATGCTTGTCATATGCATGTTTTAGTTATTTTTTTTAAATGCATGTTTAGAGTAATTTAGGTCATTTTGTAGCAAATCAAATTTAGGTAATTTTAGCATCTTTAGCCTATTTTTACTCTTTTATTTGAATAATGCTAGTTTAGATTTTTTTAACACTATTGCATGCGGGGGTGTTTCATGTATCGTTTAGATAGAAATTGCATGCCGTAGGATTTAGAATTTTATTCCCTTATTTGTTTTGATTTGAAGTGCTATGTACATATATTATGTATTTTTCATAGTTAATTTTGGATATTCTCTCTTTGTCCCAATTTTTTTTATTTGTATATATTTGAGAAATCATATTAAAGAACCAATGATAATTAGTCGAAGCCAACCTTACGGTTGGGTGAGCGGAATGCCTAACACCTTTTTCGATTCGCACCTTAGCCCCCGAACCCACTTTCTCTGGTTAACGTTTTAAAGATCAGTAGCCAATTTTTTTTTTCTTAGTTTTTCTCAAAAACTAAGTGGCGACTCTATTTTCAACAAAAAGGAATTTTCAAAATTTAGTTTTCAAGGTGTTAAATTTTTTTTCTAAACTTTCTTTGAATTCTTTATTTTTGAACTTTTTTTTAAAATGACCCCAAATCCCAACGCCACAACACTCGGTCCACAATTTTGGGGGAGTAGAAGGTAGTGATTTAGAAGGTACCAAGTTCAGAATATAAATCGCTGTCTCTAATGCAAGTACTCAAAACAAATCGGGTAATCCTGAATAACTCATCATAGACCTTATTATCTTTATAAGAGTAATATTCTTTCTTTCTGCTACACCATTCTCCTCGGAGTGCCCGGTGCAGTCAATTGGGATATATTTTTCTCTGATGACAGGTAGTCCTTAAACTCTCCAAAGAGATACTCCCCACCACGGTCGGATCGTAGTGATTTGATACTTTTAACTAGACACTTCTCCGCCTCCGCCTTAAATTTTTTGAATTTCTTAAAGCATTCAAATTTAAGGTGCATCAGGTAAATATATCCATACCTTGCGTAGTCATCAATGAAACTGATGAAGTACTCAAAGCTGCCTCTAACCCGGATTGTCATAGGACCACACACATCAGAGTGAACCAGTTTAAATGATTCTTTAGCTCCATAATCTTTGTCGAAAAGGACCTCCTGGTCATCTTACCCTCTAAATAAAATTCACAAACTGGAAGTGCTTCCACTTTCAATAAACTCAAAGGTCCATCTTTTACCAGTCTATTTATCCTTTTTATACTAATATGACCTAAGCGTAAGTGCTAAAGAAACGATTGGTTCATTAAAGAAGAAAACTTTTTCTTATATGGTAAATTAGTTGTGTTATTCATTTCAGTTAGTTGCAGTATAGAATAGATTAGAGTAATAATATAAATATCATCTACCAATGTATCACAACAGATAACCCATTTATTATCCTTAATAACCACAGAGTTATTAAAATAAATCAAATATCTATCTTTAACCAATCTAGAAACGAAAACTAAGTTTCTTCTAATGGAAGGTATATAAAAATAATCCCTCAATATTAAAATCCAATCTCTACTAAAACTGAGAGTGACATCTCTCACTGCAACTGCTGTGGCCTTTCTATTATTGTCCATATGTAAGTAAATCTCCCAATCACTAAGTTGTTAGATTTTTTAGAACTCCTACAATGAATTGCAGACATGATTAGTGGCTCCCATATCTACACACCAGGTATCGATAAATAACACTGCTAAACATATTTTCATAACTAGTGAAAAAAAATTACCCTGTTTGTTCAGCTTACTAAGATAAACTGGGTATTGATTTTTCCAGTGTCGTGTTTGGTTACAGTGAAAACATCTTTCTTTCAACTTTTTCATACCAGTTCGTGGCCCACTAACTACGTTAAAAATCGTGTCACCCTATTTTTGAACATTTTTTTTCTTCATATCTTTCGGCCTAGAGGAAGAACTCTTTTCAGAAATAAACACATTTTCTGGCATTGAAAGAATGCCCTTGGTAGTTAAAATTATATCCAAGTTACTTTTTCAGTCAAGAAAATTTGATCTCGTTAATTTGCTTTCTTTGAGTGTTAACACGAGTGGATTGAAAGCCATTTTAATCATGAGAATCACATAATTAAAAATAATCGTTAATAATGACGATTAAAACTTTGAATTTATTTTAATTTGGTTCCCTCTATCATTTAAAAATTTTTTTCAGTAGCCTGGTACCCTATGAATAGTATGTCTTGATAGGAGGACGTCTACTATTTATCGTTTGTCAAGACAAGACAATTCTTATTAATTTTACTATCTAGACAACTAATCCTGTCAAGTAAAATTAAATTGCTGATATAATTTCGGTCCAGTAGATAATAGTAGTGACTCAGATGGAGAGGATATTACATACAGTTAAGTGTTAACCACCACCTAATTTCAAATCAATTGTTTCGCAATGAACCCTTTAGATGGAGAAGTAATCCACACTAACAGTTGAACTGACATTCTAGACACTCTGTTTGGAGCAACCCTGGTGGTCATAATCCTCCCAATTTCATTTAGAGCATCAACCACACTGGTGGAATACGGGGTATTGCCCAATCAGGACCTCCTAAAAACCCACCAGTAGCAAGGCAATCAAATCGAAACCCTGTGAGCGGAGGTAGATTGTGTTGTTTTAAGTGCGACAATGATAAGTAGCAAGGCAATCAAATCAAAACCCTGTGCATGATGAACCAGTTATTTTGATCTTTTATCGGGAGGTTTGCTGTTGTTTATTTAGAATATATTCTAGTTTATAGTGCTAACCAGAAATTGTATTTCCAGCACCTGTGCTATGTCCTCTCATTATTGCAGAAGGAGAAATTTTATGCGGCCGTAACCAAGTGCTCTTTTTCGAATAATAGTGCTCTTTTTCTTGGTTACATTATTTTCTAGGATGGGATTGCAGTAGACGAGTCAAAGATAGAAGTCGTTCATCAATGGCCATAGCCAAAGAATATTCATGAAGTGCATAGCTTCCATGGTCTAGCCTTATTCTATAGGCAGTTCATTCCCAACTTCAGTAGCATTATGGCACTAATTATAGATTGCATGAAGGTTGAAAAGTTTTATTGGTCGAAAGCTGCAATGGAAGCTTTTCAATAAATCGAGCAAAAACTGACTACATCACCAGTATTGATATTGCCAGATTTTTCTAAGTCTTTTGAGTTGCATTTTGATGCCTCAAAAGTGGGCATTGGTGCTATCTTGAGCCAAGAAAGACGACCAATTACCTACTTTAGTGAGAAGCTAAGCGGGTTTAAGAAGAATTACAACACTTATGATGTTAAGTTCTATGCTATTGTACATGCTCTCAAACACTGATATTCCTATTTGTCTCAAAGTGAGTTTATTCTGTTCTCCGTTCACGACGCATTGAAGCACATCAACACTTAAGATAAGCTATCATCTCATTATGCCAATTGAGCTGCATATCTGTGACAATTCACCTTTATGATCAAACATAAGTCTGGCTTATTGAACAAAGTAGCTGATGCTCTCAGTCGTCGTGGTCTTCTACTCACCACGATGCGAACCAAGGTACTTGGTTTTGAGAGTTAATATTTTATAAGTATTGTTGGCGACATTTTAGCAGGAAAGCGGTCAGATTTTATTACTCGTGATGGATTTCTTTTTAAAGGCAATTAGTTGTGTGTGCCTGAGTCAAGCTTGTGGCTAAAAATCATTAAGAAGTTGCACGAGGAGGGACATGTGGGGTGCGATAAGACCTTGCAGTTGGTGGCCACTTCCTACTATTAGCCCTCCATGTGCAAAGAAGTTGCTAAGTTCATTGAAGAGTACTGTATTTGCCAAGTGTCGAAGGGGCCCACGTCGAATGTTGGGTTGTACATGCCTTTGCATGTTCCCAACTAGCTGTGGGTTGATGTTAGCATAGATTTTGTCTTAGAGCTCCCACGTATGAAATCATGGGATGTCTGGTGGGTGACATATGAAATCATGGGATCAAAAATTATATCACACGAAGTTCGCTTACAATCACTTTGTTAACCGCAGTTCCAAGTTCAGTCATTTCTATATTAACTATGGTTACAATTCGCGAGTATCACTAGATTTTGAGCCCATTCCAGATTTGAAGCGTGTTCATGCAAAAGCAGAAGGCTTAATAGCTAATTTTTAAGAGGTGCACAAGTCGACGCAACATAATTTGCTTGAGGCTACTGTTAAGTACAAACAGAATTCCTGCAAAAAATGCCGATCGTTGAAATTTTAGGTCGGGGATTTTGTTTGGGCAGTTCGAAAAATAGGACCGTTGGAAGTGGTGGAAAAATTCAATGCCAATCTATACCGGTTGAAGATTCCCCAGCCATCTTCGAACTCCAAATTTGCCGTTTTACAAAATAATTGATTTGTTAGTTATGTAATCTTAACAAATCTATTTTAGGCTAGGTTTTTTCCTATGATTTTTATTTTGATTCTAGTTTCTAGATTTGAGGCTAATTCCAATCTTTCTATTTTTGGTATTTTTCATAAAATTTTCTCTTTATTTTGCTTGACAGGCATTTGTTGCATTTTTTTGTGTTTCTTAGTTCCTAGTAGCCTTCTTAGGTTATAAAGATAGCTCTTGTGATCGGTATTCATTCTTGAATCAACAAATCTAAGTTCTTAACTTTATTTTTTGTTTTTAGCATTCATTTTGAATCAACAAATCCGAATGCTTATCAAGTTTTTTTTTTCATTTTACATGTTTCTGCTACATCACTTGTCCATCAATATAAATATAGCTACCACACGGCAGTGGCTATGATATGAGAGTAGATAGTGCATATAGGTGGAGTGTTTGTTATGGCAAACGTAAGTTGGTGTTTGGGAATGATTCCAAAAGAGTATCGGTAGGCTTAAAGTTTATCAGAGTTCTCCACTTAGAAGAGGGGAGGTCTTTTGTTTATAGGGGAAGAAAACCTTAGAGTTTTTCATCACATAGGATTTGAAAAAGGAAAGATATGGACAGCAAATTTTGAAATCAAAATACGAAGTTTCCAAAAACAAAATGTGCTTAAATAGCAAAAATTATGCAATAAAAAATCTAGACTTGTAGCTGCCATTTAAATTGATGATCTAATTGTAATATCGTATTCTACATTGGTAGAAGTTAGAAATTAAGTCTAGCATATAAAAAACCTATGGGCCACCAGAGTCAGCCCTTATGTGGTGGCCACGAGGCGGCCGCCTTGGGCCCCCAAATTTTGCCCAAAAAATGGGGCCTCCAAATTTTTAATACCTTCAATTACGTTTTGTATAAAATTATATAAAAATCTTATTGGAATTAAAGGGTTCAAATCCAAATTCATTGACTCAAAAAAAATATTTTATATATTAGAAGTATTGAGATTTTAGCCTTGGTATTGTGTTTATGATTATTTTGATGTGTTTCAAATATAAAATATTGTTAAGTATACTTGTTACAATTGTCTAGGAAAAAAGTTTTAAAATTAAAATTGATCAAATATAATCTGTAATCAACTATATCACAAGGAAGATTGGATGATTAGTAATATTGTCCGTTGAGAAAGAAATATAAGATTGATTATACTCTTTTAATTGATAATTTTATAACAAAATGTAAGAAAAATAGTATATAAGCGAATGTTTGCTACTATTAATTCAGCATTTTAATTTTGTTTTGATATTATAGCTATTGATTTTTTTTTTACGATCAACATAGCTTTTGATTGTTTGATGTTATTTTAGTTGTAAATTAGAAATTAATAAAATGTAAAGCAACAAAATAATTTATTTTTTAAATTTTTGTAATATTTTTTTTAAAAATTTATGCATATATAGGGCCCATTTTTAAATGTGTGCCTAGTGTTCCTTCTTCCGGGCGGCCTATAAGCTACTACTAATAACTTGAACTTAACTATTTTTGTCACGCCCCAAACTCTAGGGTCACATGAAAGCCCACCAAAATATTGTTTATGAAATAAAGATCTTTAGTTGAAAAATCATCAACTCAAAAATACAACATTTGGATAAAAGAGTACCCAAGGTTCATTTCTCATAAATAGTAAACATACAGATCCATACATGCATAAGTATATCGCCTCAAGGCGTGCAAAACTCGCCTTCAAAAATAGGGTTTGCATGTAAAACTATAGGTCTCAAAAATAAGAAAAACTACAGCAAGTATTCCGCTACCATGGGCATCTAGGTCAACTCCTCATGTTCACCTAAAAAAGATTTGCACAGAATCCCGCACCGTGAGTCGAAACCCAATAGAAACAGACTATAAAGCTGTAAAACAGATTATGCAATCATAAGCATAATGACCCAACCACATGAGTCAAAAATATTTTTCATCCTGAAAATCACCAGTTTTTCATCAAGCTAACACGAGCCTCAAAACAGTTTTTCTGTCCTTAAAACCATACATTTCGAGCTGTGCAAATAACGTGCCATAGTTAAGGGAAAAAAAACAATAATAAAACAGTATTCTCCACTTAGGCCACACAGCTGAGGAAAATAAGATAAAATGAATCCTATGTACCGACTTTGCCACACACAAGGACAAATGTAACAACTATAGACTCTTGCTCATTACTCTAAAATCGCTCAGGGTCTGCTAAGTAATAATAAGTTATATACGGAGTCATAACAACGTAATCACTTAGTTTACAGGCCCGAAATCCCTAGGTACTAAGCACCCACCACCTCGTTTATGGGGATTAACCCGAAGAACCATAGGGAACTACTCTGCGCACGTTTCTGGACTTCCATCGGGAAGCAATAAAAGCCCAACTCAACACACGCATTGTCACGGTCCATCTATAGAATCATTTAAAAACTAACCGTACCTAAATTACGAAAAATTCGTAAAACAGTTATACATCAATTTGTATGAAAAGAGATCCAACATCCATCAACATGAAGATCTACAAGTATGTAAAAACATACTTCCATCAAATATTTTAAAAACTGAGACTCAACCCTGAGGGTTAGTTCCAAACCTTCAAAAAAACACATTTTTCACGATTTTCACATAACTCTGTTTTCAAAATCACCTTTTTAAAAATCACAGATATCAACATATCCGAATCATGAAATAAACCAAGAAAAGCTCTACACATGCTTTTTACCCAAAAAAGCATATAATTGCACGTAGTATCCTTTAACAACAATAAAGTTTAGGATCTTACCTCGGTGAGTCAAAACTCGAAGTCTTAAAAATTGAACTTTGTCGAAATGAGATTCTGTCTGAATGGATGCGAAGCCCACGTCGTGAATATCGAGGATCCACTAACAGATTAACAAAAAAACAAATCCTGAGCCCTCAAAAGCTAGAGAAAAGGCAGAGAAATGGGAAACTTAGTCGAGAAGTTATGTTTTTAAAAATATCTCCAAACCCTAGATATTTATAGAACACGAAAAAACCACCCTCCAGTTGATTGACCTGCCTTGTTCAGTCGACTGACTGGACCCACTATCGACCCAGTTGACTGGATCCTCTAGTCTAGTTGACTGGACTGCTATGTGAAACACGGTCCTTGCGTCAAATAGGTTTTTCAGCCCAAACGCTAGCCAAACAAGCCTTAACCAAATTCGAGAAAGCGTAAAACACATCTACACATGCTGTTCTACAACAATGAAACATAAATCATTTACTGAGGATATACATATAATGAAAGAAACACGTCATATATATATATATATATATATATATATATATATATAAACTCAAAAATGATACGGATCCGGGTCTCACAACTCTCCCCCTTAAGGAATTTCGCCCCCGAAATTCATAACAAGGTCATGAGATAAACAACTCTGGGTATCTAGCACGAACCCGAGACTCAAGCTCCCACGTCACTTCTTCAACCTCGTGATAAAGCCATAGGACCTTGACATAAACAATTGTTCCCTCTCAACACTCGCTCTTTCGTGTCTAGAATCTTCACTGGACGCTCCTCATAAGTAACATCCTCATCAACCCGCAGCTCGGCCCAATCTAACACATGTGAAGGGTCAGGCTCATACCTCTGAAGCATGAAAATGTGGAACACATTGTGCACAGATGCCAACTGTGGTGGCAAGGCCAGACGATTTGCTACCACTCTAGCCCGTTCCAGGATCTCAAAAGGTCCAATAAAGCGCGGTTATAGCTTCCCGCTACGGCCATACCTCATCAAGCCTCTGCGTGGCAAGACCTTTAGAAACACGTGATTCCCCACTGCAAACTCTAAAGGTCGCCTCCCCTGATTTGCATAACTCTTCTAGCGATTTTGAGCTGTCACTAGATGTTGGCGAATCACGACAATCTTCTCTGTCGTCTCCCGCACCAAGTCGGATCCCAAGACTGTGGTCTCTCCCATATCTGTCCAATACATTGGTGACCTACACAGCCTACCATACAAAGTCTCATACGATGCCATCCCAATACTGGACTGATAACTGTTGTTGTATGCAAACTCTGCCAATGGTAGGTGATCCTTTCACGTGCCCTTGAAATCAAGGACACAAGACCTCAACATATCCTTCAAAATCTATATGGTCCTCTCAGACCTACCATCCGTCTGAGGTGAAAAGCAGTACTGAACGTCAAGCTCATCCCCAAAGCCTCCTGAAGACTCTGCCAAAAGCGCGAAGAAAAGTGCAGGTCTCGGTTCGAAATAATAGACACAGACACTCCATGTAACCGGACTATCTCTCTGACATACAACCTATTCAATCTGTCCACCGAATCCTTCACATGGATGGGGAGAAAGTGTGCAGACTTCGTCAATCTATCGACCACCTCCCAAACAGCGTCGTGTTCCATAGGTGATCTAGGAAGTCCTGACACGAAGTCCATCGTAATGTTCTCCCATTTCCATTCTGATATCGACAACGGCTGTAACAACCATGGTGGCCTCTGATGTTCTGCCTTTACCTGCTTGCATCGAGAAATAAACTAAAGTACATCCCTCTTTATCCCTGTCCACCAAAACTGACGACGCAGATCATGATACATTTTTGTGCCTCCAAGATGCAATGCAAGGCGAGAATGATGGTACTCATGTAGTATATCAGCACGGCATGACTCTGGTACAAATAACCTCCCAGCCAGCCTCAAACTCTGATCTGAACTCACAACCCATCCCACTGTGTCCTCTCTGCTAGCAACACGATCTCGTATCATCTGAGCCTCCTGATCTGTCTGCTGGACCTCTAGTACACGTGCAATCAACGCAGGACGGGAAACTACTGAAAATAAGGTGGCACCCCTCGCTATCTTCTCGAGACACAGATTAAACTCCCCAATCTCTCCAAGCATGTCTCATTCCCGTATAACTACAGAAGCTAACGAACCATGAGATCTCCTACTGAGCGCGTCATCCACAGCGTTGGCCTTCCCTAGATGGTATTGCAAGTCAAAATCATAATCTTCCAACAACTTCATCCATCGTCGTTGGCGCAAGTTCAGGTCTTTCTGCGAAAACAAGTATTTCAAACTCTTGTAATCAGAGAAAACTCAAAGTGCTCACCATAAAGATAGTGATGCCATGTCTTCAAGGTAAAGACCACAGTTGCCAACTCCAAGTCATGCGTGGGATAGTTCTTCTCATGTATCTTCAACTATCAGGAACCATAAGCTACAACCTTATCTCCCTTCATCAAAACACAGCCCAAACCATTGTGCGACGCATCGTAATACACTGTATACCCCAAACCTCTCTCTGAAATGATAAACACTGGTGCACTAGTCAACCTCATCTTCAACTCCTAGAATGCCGACTCACAGGACTCACTCCACACAAACATAAATCTCTTCTGCGTAAGACGCATCATCGACGCGGCGAGTCTAGCAAAATCCTTCATGAACCGTCGATAATAGCCCACCAAACCCAAAAAACTACAAATCTCAAAGACATTCTTCGGTCGTTCCCAACCCATCACTGCATCTGCCTTCGAAGAATCCACTGCTACTTCGTCTGTCGACACTACGTGTCCAAAAAATCTCACCTCGGACATCCAAAACTTGCACCTCTCAAACTTTGCATACAAGCGATGCTCTCACAGAGTCTGTAGAACAATACGTAGATGGTCCTCGTGCGCCTCCCTCATGGGTGAATAGATAAGAATATCATCCACGAACACCACCACAAAACTGTCTAAATATGGATGAAAGATCCGATTCATCAAATCTATAAACGTCGCAGGAGCGTTTGTCATACCGAATGGCATGACCAAAAACTTATAATGACCATAACGAGTCTGAAAGGCAGTCTTCGCTATATCCTCGTCCCTAATCCTCAACTGATAGTATCCTAATCTCAAGTTAATCTTCGAGAAGCAACTCGACCCCTTCAACTAATCAAATAAATCATCAATCATTGGCATAGGAAACTTATTCTTCACTGTTACCTGATTCAACTTTCGGTAGTCGATACATAATTGCAAAGATCCATCCTTCTTCTAAGTAAAAAGAGCAGGAGCTCCCCATGGTGAAGTACTTGGGTGAACAAACCCCCTATCCAGTAACTCCTAAAGCTGTACCTTGAGTTCACGCAACTTAGATGGTTCAAAGCGATCAAACGACATAGATAAGGGAGCAGTTCTTGGAACAAGGTCAATAGCAAACTTCACCTCACGACTCGGTGGCAACTTGAACATATCGTCGGGAAAGACATCTAGATAGTCACAAACCATTGGGGGTAACTCTCGTCGAACCCCAACTGTCTCATCTAACCTGAGAGCAGAGAAAAGGAAACCCAGATTCCCGTGATCCCGAATAGCACAGGGTATAGACACCAAACCCTCATCCTGATCACCCACAAAACAAAAACAATTACCCACCGGTGTATAAATCGTTACCCTCCGTCGATCGTAATCGATAAAGGCACGATAGGTGGTCAGCTAATCCATCCCTAGGATGACATCTAACGTGGTCATGTCTAGAATGATAAAGTTGAACTCTAAACAACGACTGGTGACCTCCAACTCGTAGGATCTACAGACGTGACTCAACGTCACACTCATACTGACAGGGGTCTCTACGCTCAATGTACTACCCAATAAGTCTATCTCCAACCCCAACGCATATATAAAAGCAGAGAAAAAAAATGAATGCGATGCTCCCGTGTCGATAAGAACACTGGACCATGATCTATATACTAGGAGAGTACCTCTGATTATGGATGTGGTGGCTGTAGCATCAGGTATGACTGCTGCTCTGGAAGAACTGGGGTCAACAAGAACATAAGCTCTGGCCTGTCCACTGTGGCCCTGGACTATAGACTGTCTGCCCAACTGTACTGAGGCACCCCCTTCTGCAAATCTAGATGACTGGCGTCCCTGGACAAATTGAGTAACAGGTACTCCAGCTGTACTCTACATACTCTCTCCTCTAGGGTAGTTCCTACGGATGTGCCCAGACTGACCGCACTTAAAACATACTATTGGCTCCCTACCTTGCACTTGCGACTACGACTGTGCCTGAACAGGTGCAGGACTCTGGCATTCTGCCACATGATGCCCTGGCCGTCTGCATCTATGACAAATAAGTTCTTTCTGCTCCGACCTTCCCGTTGAGACTACAGGAGGCATGGGTGCAGAAAACTACGACTGATACGACCCCACTGGATAAGAACTCGGATCAGATGTCCGTTGACGCTTGTCCTTGCAACCCTGGGACTGTGCACGTCCTCCGTCTTGCTGACTCCTACTATCTCTGTCCCTGCGCATTTTGTCCAGGGTGTCTTCCACTTTCATGGCAATCTCCACTAACTTTGTAAAAACCTACATCCTGAATGCTGCTACTCTATCTCGGATAGCGGGCGTCAAATCCTTTTTGAATCTCTTCGTCCGAAACTCATTAGTAGGCACAATCTCTTGTGCAAATCGAGATAAACTAGTGAACTCAACCTCATACTGGACTACTGACATCATCTCCCGAGTAAGGAAGAGAAAGTCCTCTCTGTAACGATCTCTCAAAGTCGTCGAAAAGTACTTCTCTAGAAATACCTTTGTGAACGCCTCCCAAGTGCCTCCCACTGTAGTCCTGGTAAACTTTCACCACATATGGGCACTCCCTCTCAGCTGGAAGGCAGCAAATGCAATCCTAAGATTGTCTTCCTCTATCTGAAGTGTATCTAAAATCCTGGTTACTAGCTCCAGCCATTCAGTGGCTACCATGGGGTTTGGATTGCCAGAAAAAGTAGGAGGGTCCAGACGGCGAAACTCGCGCATTGCAACCGTCGCCCTCGGTTCGGGTATGCTCTCCCTTCCCCTAGCGGCCATAGCAAGCTGCCAAATGGAGCCTATCATCTCACGCAACAGATCTACTCTGTCAATAGGTCCTTGGGGTGCATTAGCATTCCCAATATCTGGGACTGGAACATCCCTTCAGCCAGAACCACGGCCTCGGCCTTGACCACGGCCTCGTCCGCCCCGCATAGACATAACTCTCTATACGAAAATTATATAACAGAATAAGCTTCCATACGACATGTTATTGTTAACACAAAAGACATAACACACATAAGCATGCTAACACATAGCCACCTAAAATTATGTCAACACATCTCACATACCGAGGAGAATCGACAAGAAAGACTCATCCATTTGGGTAACCTACTTAGATTCTTAGTTAGAAATTACGTTCGCGAAATGCATTTCTAACTTGGTTCTCAAGTTTGTTAATCTAAACGCATTAAGGCAAGACTAATCAATCATAAGGTCCAACATCGAAACTCACGTATACACAACTATCAAGCTGAATAGGCTATCATGCGCATGTTAAAAAACCTTTAAACACATGCAATCAAGCACACGCACATCCTCACAAGGTGATGTATGCCCTTTTTCATGGCTCTTAGGTATTCAAACCTAGAGTTCTGATACCAAATTGTCACGTCCCAAACTACAAGGTCATGTGAAAGCCCTCCAAAACACCATTTATGAAAATAAGATCTTTAATTGGAAAACTATCAACTCAAAAATATTACATTTGGATAAAAGAGTATCCAAGGTTCATCTCTCATAAACAGTAAACATACAGATCCATACATGCATAAGTATATCGCCTCAAGGCGTACAAAACTTGCCTTTAGAAATAAGCATCGCATGTAAGACTACAGGTCTCAAAAATAAGGAAAACTACAATAAGTCTTCCGCCACCACGGGCAACTACGTTAACTCCTCCTATTCACCTAAAAAAGATTTGAACAAAATTCCACACCGTGAGCCGAATCCCAATAGAAACAAACTATAAAGCTGTAAAGCAGGTTATACAATCATAAGCATAAAGGCCTAACCACAGGAGTCAAAAAGATTTTTCATCCTGAAAATCACAAGTTTTCCATCAGGCTAACACGAGCCTCAAAATAGTTTTTTCATCCTTAAAACCACGCATTTCGAGCTGTGCAAATATCGTGCCACAGTTAAGGGAAAAAATAGTAATAAAATAGTATTTTTCACTTAGGTCACACAGCCGAGGAAAATAATATGAAATGAATCCTATGTACCGACTCTGCCACACACAAGGACAAAGGTAACAATTATAGACTCCTGTCCATTACTCTAAAACCACTCAAGGCCTACTGAGTAATGACAAGTTATATACGGAGTCACAACAACGTAACCACTTAGTTTACGGGCCCAAAATCCGAGGGTACTAAGCACCCACCACCTCGTTTACGAGGATTACCTCGAAGGACTGTAGGGACCTACTGTGAGCACGTTTTTGAACTTGCACCGAGGAGCAGTAGAAACCTAACTCAACACACCCACTATCACGGTACATGTATATGATCATTTAAAAACTAGCCATACCTCAATTACGAAAACTTATAAAATAGTTATACATCAACATGTACAAAAAGAGATCTAACATCCATCAACATGGAGATCTACAAGCATGTAAAAACATACTTCCATCAAACATTTTAAAAGCTGAGATTCAACCCTGAGAGTTAGCTCTAAACCTCTAAAAAAACACATTTTTCAAGATTTTCACGTAACTCCATTTTTAAAATCACATTTTTGAAAACCACGGATATCAACATATCCAAATCATAAAATAAACCAAGAAAAGCTCTACACATGCTTTTTACCCGAAAACAAGGTTTAAAAATGGAAACAACATTTAATACATTTTCTATCCAGTGAAAAAATATATAATTGCACGTAGTACCCTTTCACAACAATAAAGTCTAGGATACTACCTCGGTGAGCCAAAACTCGAAGTCTCGAAAATCAAACTTCGTTGAAACGAGATTTTGTCCGGATGGATGCGAAGTTCACGTCGTGAATATTAAGGATCCACTAACAGATTAACAAAAAACCAAGCTCCGAGCACTCAAAAGCTAGAGAGAAGGCAGAGAAATGGGAAACTTAGTCGAAAAGTTATGTTTTTAAAAATATCTCCAGCACCTAGATATTTATAGAACACGAAAAAACCAGCCTCTAATCGACTGACTGGACCCATATTGATGAATGGATCTTTATACATGTTGATGTATAATTGTAAAAATATTTTCGTAGTCGAGCTACGTAATAGTTTTTAAATAATTTCTATAGATGTACCTTGACAGTGGGTGTGTTGAGTTGAGCTTTTATTGCACCTCGATAGAAGTCCAAAAACGTGCGCAAAGTAGGTGCTTTGTACCTTCGGGTTAATCCTCGTAAGTTAAGTGGTGGGTGCTTTGTACCCTTGGGTTTTGGGCCCGTAAATTAAGCATATACATTGTTGTGACTCCGTATAGAACTTGTCATTACCTAGTAGGCCCTAAGTGGTTCAGGACTAGGGTAATGGGTAGGAGTCTATAGTTGTTACCTTTGTCCTTGTGTGTGGCAGAGTCGGTACATAGGATTCATTTTATCTTATTTTTCTCGACTGTGTGGCCCGAGTGGAGAATACCATTTTGTTACTATTTTCCTAATGTTTTTCCTTAACTCTGGCATGATATTTGCTCCGTTGGTAATACCTTGTTTTAAGGCTGAAAACGTGGAGTTTTATGAAGTAAAACTGTTTTGTTAGTATGATGGAAAACTTATGGTTTTCAAGATGAAAAAACCTTTTTGACTCCTGTGGTTGAGTCAGCTTGTACTATAATTAGATATCCTGCTTATAGCTTTATAGTCTGTTTCTATTGGGTTTCGGCTCACGGTGTAAAATTTTGTTGTAAAGAATTTTTCAAGTGAACGTGGTCCTGTAGGTTGACCTTGGGGTGCCTAGAGGTGGTTGATGACAAAACTTCTATTTTATCTTGATAGGTAGTTTATACCTTTTGTATATGTTTCATGTTGGTTGTAACATGTCTCTAGCATATGTATTTTTATGGATGTATGCATGATTTGTGCTTTCGAGAGAACCATGGGTCGATTGTGATTTTTCGTTGCTTAGTTCAACGGTTTACAAACGGAGTTTTCAAATGATGTATACTTTATCCAAACTCTTGTGCTTCGAGGAAGATTTTAGAACGGCCAATGTTTTTTTTAAAAATAAAAGATTTTCTTTACCCAAAAAATGTGTATTTTGTTTTAAAGGCTTGGCTTTTTGGGCCGTATTTGTAGTCTCTTGGGCTACTCTTTTAAATCAAATAAACCCTTGATAGTGCGCTTTACAATGGTTTAGGCGTGTTTTGGCTTTTTAGTCTTTATCATTTGTGTTGGGGCGATTCTAGTGGTTGTTTGTAGGCTTTTTGCGTGATCCAGAGTTTGAGGCGTGACAACTTGGTATCAGAGCTCTGGGTTTAAATACCTATGAGCTGTGAGAAGAGAATGCATTACCTTATGAGGAAAGATGTGTGTGTGCTTTGTTGCCTGTGTTTGGAACATGAGCATGTTAGCTGTTGAGCATGTTGATGCCGTGTATATGTGAGCATAGAGATTGGACCTTATGATTGATTAGTCTTGCTTTTGAACATTTGGATTAACAAACTTAGGAGCCAAGTTAAAAATGCATTTTGCGAACGTGATTTCTAGTAAGGAATCTAAGTAGGTTATCCAAAATGACGCGCCATTCTTGTCGATTCTCCTCGGTATCGGTGTTGTGTCTGCATACTTGTTGTGGCTATATGTTAGTATGATTATGCGATATGTGGTAGAAATAACATGATAGATCGACTTTAGGTTGTCGTGTTTCATGTTTTCTTTATTATAACCTGTACACCCTTCGAGACGATGAGATCGTGGCTTGGGTCTTGGACGCGCAACTCGGTTGCTATCAATTGCAGAGGTAAGGTTATGGGTTGAGCGTCTATCGCTTGGTATGTTGTGAAACTCGTCAGTGAGTGGATTTAGTCGAGTGAAGTTAGCCTCAGTTGGCAAACCGTCGTGTGTTGGTATGAGCAGAGTTTTGTTTAGGTGTAGTCGAAGCATGGTTGATGGCTTTGACTTGGATAGCTGACCCCTCTTGAGAGTATGCTATTGGAGGTTAGCGTTGTGTTATGAATGGCCTTGTGAGTAGGGGCAATGGGGTGTTGGAGACCCTAGAAAATCAGTTGTTATGACTAGATTGGCAAATAGGATCTGTGGATCGTGATAATCTCTTTCAGTTAGGGTTTGGTGTATATATTTTGGCCGTGTAATGGATTAGGTACGTCGTGAGCCATGCTATGTCATGAGCCATGTACTCAGGATAGGGTATATACGGGAACATAGAGGATGGGAGCGTGATAATCCTTAGCCGGGTGTATATAGAGATAACAGAATGTGAGTGGTTCTGGAGATATTCCCTGGTAGTCAGGATGTTGATGGTGATCAGCAGGATGTTGACGGTAGTCAGAGTAGCATCTGAGGATGTTGTTGGTAGTCAGAGTTGTGTCTGATGACATTGGAAGTTGTATACCTTCTTGAGGTTTGAGAATTGAGTTCCGAGTGAGTGAGCTCAAGGTTATGAGGACAAGTATGAGTTGTAGATATGCTAGGAAGAGCATGGGTCGCGACTGTGTTGGAATGTGTAAGGGTTCAGGTTACGATTTTAACATGCGACGAGTATCAATTTTGTGAAATTCCTATGGAAATGTAGGTTTATGATCTGGTCATTACCCTAGTGATCAGGAGATCGTGCTTGGGAACCATGTTAGATGCATGAGGTTCGAAAGGATGGTATACGGGTTCGACGGTGTGGTTGGTTTAGTGCCGAGATAGCATGTTCTGCGTGTGAAATGTCTTGAGGTTGTTTGTATTCGACCTTAGGTTCTAAGATGGGTATGTTGCTTTCCCATGGGGACGAAGTGCGGAGTAATAAGATTCAGCAGTGTACCGTGTGGTCTGGCTAGCCTGGGGTAATAGGTGGGAAATTGTGAGGTACGATGCCTGTGATCCATGTGTGCTTTGAGAGCGAAAGTGCAGAAGGTGTTTACATGGTTGTAGGGGTTACTAGTAACTTTGGCTGAAGGTCTCAAGATTGGATTTCTTTGTTTGGTGCCGTGCGCTGTCTATGTGAATTGCATGGGCAGTGGATCCGAGGCCGTGATGTGGTTGTGGTATGCCTAGTAGGAGTTAGGTGAGTAAGCGTAACCTTTTAGAGTGAGGTCTTGGTGCGATAGGTATGTTTACGTGTGTCTCCGTGCACAATTGATGATGAGCTCGTAATCCTATTGGATATGTTGTACAAGTTATGAGGATTGATGGTATTCGTATGTGTGCGAATGAGGTCGAAGAGTTGAGAGCCTAGTATGGCAGATGATCTGAGTATTATGATCAGGGTTGACAGTAGCTGTTTGACTGTGGTCGATGTGACCTCAAGGTGAGATGTACAGGGTTCTTTAAGGGCCAAGTGTTGATGATTACTAGGAGTACGCAGAGGTTGGGTCATGATTTTTTGTTGATCCTTTTCTTTCCTTTGGATGGAGAGAGAGTTTCTTTGTAGACGATTGTCTGGTGCGAGTTGTTTCATCTTGATTGGACAGAGATGCTGGGTTCTTGATTGGTTTAGAATTGGTTGTGTTCTGAGATAAATCTCTATGGATTTTGTATCTGTGTTGAAGTCCTTTGAGTGTGCCTCACACACTAGTATCGTCGTGATCGAGTGATTATGGGTTTGATTTTTCATGGTTTCGACGCGTGGTGCATAGATATGTGCCTTGTTAGATGTTGAGGATCCGTGTGTATGACCTGGGAGCCGATTGCTCCCGCGGTGGAGGACCGTAAATAATCGTATGATGGGAATAGTATGGCCTTGCGATGGAAGGCCGTAACAGAGTACGTATGAGTTGGTAAGCATAGTAGGTCGTGGCAACCTAGTCGGAGTATGACTTATGGTGCATGATGATTGAACCATTCGATTGTGTTCCCTGTGAGGTCAGGTTGGTGGACTAGGAATGCTTGTGATTGTTCTTGTTGACAAGAGAGTGGGTGTTGATACATAGAATTCTTTACGGTGATTAGTTGAGATTCGCTAACCATTGTGTGCAGCTTGTTCTAGACTGTGTGGGAATGGTTGTACTTCTAGCTCATGGCAGAGCGAAAATTTTGTCAGAACTATGCGGATGTGATATTTACGTGGTGAGTTTTTTATAAACTTTTGTGAGTCTGAATTTAGGTTCTGTTTGGGACTTTGAACTGCTCAGAGTTCTTAGAGTCGAGGAGTGGTTATCGACTGTGGTTAGCGTTATGCTTTGGCATAACAGTTTGTTTAGATGGTGATTACGAGTGTATGGTAAGGTAAAAGTCAAGAAAGATTCGATGTTTGGGAAGCCTTGGTTGACGTGGCCTATTCGGGCTAACGCGATTGTTGGTTGGGAACGAAAGGGCCGTGATGAGTTCTGGATGTGAGAAAACTGCTAAGTGTAAGACGCAAGTCTTGGTTGGTGTCTTGGGTCCGAATATTCTGCTATTGTGGGCACAAGGGACTGATCTATGTGTTATGTGTTGTGAGTGTGTGGTTTGATGTCGGATGATAGCCATTTGTTTGTTTTGTCGGGTGACGGCGATCGTGCTTGGTTTGAGGTTGGTCTATAGCCTTGGTATCAGTGATTTGATAGCGAGACGTTAGGTTGTGCAGTAATGTGTAGTGATGTGCTGTTGCACAAGAGATATGATTGGGTTTATATAGGTTGTTGGATACCTTTGCGATATTCTGTCTAGTGATGTGTTTGGTCAAGTGACTTGTTCGAGTCAAGTGGCTTTATGGCTGTGATGCCGAATTAGTCTTGGGTTGTGTGGAACCTTGTCTGGGACAATGGTGTGTCCCCTGATGTTTCTCTCACCCTAGAGAATTGTGGCTCGGGATGGAAGGTTGAATCGAGGATAAAGGTTTAGATGAGATGCATTCTTTGGTATTCCAGGTGAGTTAAGGAAGCTTCTCTCTAGAGTCAGGTGTTTTTGTTGTTGCTTGTGGATGGGCATCATGTCAGCTTCGAGATGGCATTGTAAACATCAGCAGGGTTATGATGTGGTATCAAAGTCGGTGGTCGTCTGGTGATCATTAGAACTTGAGTAGAGTTAGTGCGTGCAGTATGTGACTTCGTGTGATTGATGTTAGCGTTTCACGTCATGTGTTTGGACTCGTAGAGATGGTCCTTGGTGTGTATTGTGGGGTGAGATCGAGTCAGTATGTGACAGTAAGAACTAAGGTAATAGTCTCTATGTCCTGGAATAGAGAGTGTTTGGGATTAAGCTCCATGGTGGATTTGTCTCGTGTGAAGCGTTTATCGCTGGAGTGGTTTATGTTTGGCAAGAGTTCTGTTTCGAGGTTGGGCAACGTGAGTTGGATCTTGATCTAATGTTTAAGTGTTTTTCCTGGATGACAGTAGAGTCAGTGGAACTTGCCAGTGCGAGCAGTTTGTATGGAGGTTAATTCTTCACCTCGTGTTTACCTTGTGTGACGATGACTGTATTCTTGTGTGACGACGGTTTTGGAGTTTCAGTTGCTGAGGTATCTTACTGTTGTGCAGTATTGCTGGGTTGGCATCAGGGTTTGTTGATGGTTAGAGAGTTAGTGTTTGGTTTGAGTTTCAGTGTTGAATTTTGGGGACAAAATTTCTTTTAGGGGGGGAGAGTTGTGAGACCCTGACCTATTTTATTTTTTTGTTAAAATGATTTAAGTGGTGATGGAGTTGGAATTAACATTTGACCTTGGTGATGTTTGGTTGGTGTTAGAGTTTTTCCTAGAAACTTTTTCACGATTTGCTGGGCAGTAGCCATTCGATCGACTGAGGGGTGAGAATCAGTTAACTGAGTTGAAACAGTGGGGGTTCAGTCGACTGAGGTTGGGAGGTTAGTCGATTGACCTGTGGTGGTGGGGTGTTTTCGGGCTTTCCAGTAGCATTCCAGTCTACTGAATTAGCCAATTCAATCGACTGAATTCCTGTACAGGGCTGAGGCTATAAATATCCAACCCTTAGAAGATATTTTGAAAACTTAGCTTCTAAATTAAGTTTCCATTTTCTCTGTCTTCTCTCTAGATTTTGATGGGCCCGGGGCTCGATTTTCAGCGATCTGACAATGAATCCTTACTATTGGTGCCAAGGGCTTCACATCTATCCAGACATAATCCAGTTTCGTCGAGGTTCAATTTTTGAGGCGTCAAGCTTTTGGCTCAACGAGGTAGGATCCTAGACTATGATGTTTTTAAAGGGTGCTACGTATGATTATAGATCCTTTCACTGCTTGAAATTGCTTGAAACTGCTTTAAATGCTGTGTTGTTTGGATAAAAAGTATGTTTTGCGCTTTTATTCTCGATTTTCACGTGGTATGAACTTGTGGATATTCATGGTTTTCAAAAAGTGATTTTTAAATCAAAGGATTTGTGAAAATCGTGAGAAAACGTGTTTTGGAGGTTTGGAGCTAACCCTCGGGGTTGAGTCTCAACTTTTAAATGTTTTGATGAAAACGATAAAATGTTTTGTTTGATCTCCATGTTGATGGATAAATCTTTATACATGTTGATGCATAATTGTGAAAATATTTTCGTAGTCAAGTTACGTAATGGTTTTTAAATGATTTCTATAGATGTACTGTGATAGCGGGTGTGTTGAGTTGGGCTTCTATTGCTCCTTGGTGGAAGTCCGAAAACGTGCGCAGAGTAGGTGCTTTGTACTTTCGGGTTAATCCCCGTAAATTAAGTGGTGGGTGTTTTGTACCCTCGGGTTTCGGGAACATAAATTAAGCAAATACGTTGTTATGACTCCGTATAGAACTTGTCTTTACCTAACAAGCCTTAAGTGGTTCAAGACTAGGGTAATGGGCAGGAGTCTATAGTTGTACCTTTGTTCTTGTGTGTGGCAGAGTCGATATATAGAATTCATTTTATCTTGTTTTCCTCGGCTATGTGGCCCGAGTGGAGAATACTATTTTGTTACTGTTTTCCTATTATTTTTCCTTAACTGTGGCTTGATATATGCTCTGTTGGCAATACCTAGTTTTAAGGATGAAAAAACTTTTTTGACTCCTGTGGTTGAGTCAGCATGTACTATAATTGCATATCCTGCTTATAATCTGTTTTTATTGGGTTTCGACTCACGGTGTGGGATTTTGTTGTAAAACTTTTTTTAGGTGAACGTGGTACTATAGGTTGACCTTGGGGTGCTTGGAGGTGATTGATAGCAAGACTTCTATTTTATCTTCTAGGTTGTTTATACCTTTTATATATGTTTCATGTTGGTTGTAACATGTCTCCAGCATATGTATTTTTATGGATGTATGCATGATTTGTGCTTTCGAGAGAACCATGGGTCGGTTGTTGTTTTTCGTTGCTTAGTTCAACGGTTTACAAACAGGGTTTTCAAATGATTTATGCTTCATCCAAACTCTTGTGCTTCGAAAAATATTTTTGAACGGCCTAAGTTTCTTTTAAAAATAAAAAATTTTCTTTACCCAAAAAAGTATATTTTGTTCTAAAGGTTTGGCTTTTGGAGCCGTAACTGTAGTCTCTTGGGCTACTTTTTAAAATCAAATAAACTCTCGATAGTACATTTTACAAAGGTTTAGGCTTGTTTTGGATTTTTAGTCTTTATCATTTGTGTTGGGGGGGTTCTGGTGGTTGTTCGTAGGCTTTTTCCGTGACCCGGAGTTTATGGCGTGACATGGATCCTCTAGTCTAGTCGATTGGACTGCTGTGTGAAACACAATCCTTGCGTCAAACAGGTTTTTTAGCCCAAACGCTAACCAAACAAGCCTTAATCAAACCCGAAAAAGCGTAAAATACATCTATACATGCTGTTCTACAACAATGAAATATAAATCATTAACTGAGCATATACATATAATGAAAGAAACGCGTCATATATATATAACTCAAAAATGAAACGGATCCTGGTCTCACAATTTTGGACCGCGTTGTTAGGCTTTTTATTCAAGTTATTAGGTTCTTGTGATCCATTTGGATCGTTAAAAATAGTATTAGAGCCAACCCTAATTCTATAAAAATCGTAGATAAAAGAGTAGAAGCCTTGGAGAGGAATAAAGGCCCTGAGGCTATATTCCTTGTGCACGCTAGTGGGCTGATCTATGTCCGCTAACGAGCTGATATCCACATCCTAATCAGGTAAAGAAACTAAGTCACCCGAGAATGGCGTTGCGTATGTGAATGTGGAATATTGTAATACCTCATTTTATATCGGTAGGGGATAGAAATTAAGTTTGTTATATAAAAAAATTTCTTGACTACTATTAATAACACGGGATTAAGAATTTTGGATTAGTGGTCCATTTAGATTGTTGCATGTCACGCCCCAAAATCCAAGGTCACGTGAAAATTTACCAAGTATCAGTTTTATGAAAAATAGAGTTTTCATACATTCAAATTTACCTGTTAAAATTAAAGAATACCCAAAATGCAGCTCTCATAAAAAGAAAATATCCAGTTCCAACACACATAAATATATTGCCCTAAGGCGTAAAAAAAATGCTGTCAGAAATAGGCATATAAAAAGGAAAACTAGTAAAAGTCTTCCGTCACCGTGGGCACCACTAGATCAACTCCTCATGATCATCAACCTCATTACCTGAAAATTTTTTGACAAATTTCACATCGTGAGCCGAATCCCAATAGAAACTGACTATAAAGCTGTAAAGCAGGATATGCAATCATATGGTGGGAGCTAACTTAACCACAACTAACCAACATTAAAACTAATGCAAGAAATGTTTTTACAGTTAAAGAAAATAGTAATCAAAACGTTGTTTCCTCTCGGATCATATAACCGAGGAAAAAGAAGAATGAATCCTATGTACCGACTCTGTCAATGGGACAGAGGTAATAACCATAGACTCCTGTCCGTTACCTAATCCCTAATCATTTTAGGACCGGTTAGGTAACGACAAGTTCTATATGGAGCTACCACAACGTAATTTCTTAATTTACGGTCCCGAAACCCGAGGGTACAAAGCAGCCAACTGCTTAATTTACGGGGATTAACCCAAAGGTACAAGCACCTACTTTGCGCACGTTTTTAGACTTCCACCGAGGGCAACTCGTGCCAAATACCCGCTATCCCGATACATCTAGAGAACCATTTGACAAAATCAACCCGTAGCTCGACTACGAAAATATTTCTACAAATTACACATTAAACATGTATAAAGATCCAATCCATCAAATATTGAGATCAAGCAACATTTCCAAAATATTTCTACCGTTTTATAAAAAATGTTACAAAACCAAAACTCAAACCCGAAGGTGAGCACCAAACCTCCAAAACACGAAGTGTTGAGATTTTTATCAAAAACCACCGTTTTCAAAACCGCCTTTGAAAATCATAAACCCACAAGTCATACGATATAATAAACCAACAAAAGCGAAAAAAACATTCTTTTACTCGAAAAACAAGGTTGAAACATAAATATGACATTTAAAGTATTTTCTAGCAATTTCTACCGGTAAAAATACATATAATTGCATGAAACACCCTTTAACAACAGTAAAATCTAGAATCCTACCTCAAAGAGTCAAAAACTCGATGCCTCGATATACGTGCAAAAATGAACTTCGTCGAAACGAGATTCTTCCCGAATGAAAGCGAAGCCCACAGTGTGGATAGCAAGGATCCACTAACGGTTAGTCGAAAACTAAACCTCGTACCCTAAAAAATCTAGAGAGAAGGAGGAGAAAAAAGAAACTTAGCCTTGAAGCGAACTTTTCAAAATATCTAAACAAAGTTAGATGTTTATAGGCCCAGGTACGTTAGGAGTCCAGTCGACTGGACCCTCAAGGTCAGTCAACTGGAATGCTTCTGGAAAAGCACAAAACCAACCCCAACCTAGGTCAGTCGACTGGACCATCATGGTCAGCCGACTGGAATGCTTCTGAAAATCGTCAGTCGACTGGGAATGAGCCACCAGTCGACTGAAAACCTGCTGTCCAACATCAAAACATCCCCTAGGCCAAGTCAGTCGAATGGACCTCAGTTCCAAAAGAAAAAACATTTAAACGGGTCCCGAGAAAGTATAAAACACGTACGTACATACTATTCTACGACGTTAAAGCATAACTCATACATAGATGGAGTGCACGTATCGAAAAGGAACACGTTGAGCATGTATATATATATATATATAAGAAAAGGGCCGGGTCTTACATTGGAACAGTTCTGGTATTCAAGGTGCCATTTAGGTTGATGGTTGAAATTTTAGCATTTACGGCATCATTCTAGATTGACGACTACCATTCTGGTGTTTAAGCTGTCATTTTAGAGTTGTGATCCCCATATTATGACTGCATAATAGTTCAAACTTTGCGGGCTCACTCTGGGTCGTTGGGACTTAAAATTATATGTGCCATGTACCGTTTGAAAGGTATTTGACTCCGACTTCTAACCCAGGTAGTTTAGTTTCAAAATGTTTTGTACATTTCGAGTTATGACTATTGACCCTGAGTATGTCAAAAAAAATGCCTAATTTTCATAAAAAGATCACAGCTCACTTGTTTTTCATTGGATCAAGACTGATTCTATGTTTGAAAACCTCTTTCAAATTACTAGATTATAGAAAAAACCAATGTTGAAAAATAGAGAATTTTTTCCCATGAAAGATGGGTAGGAAGCAGACCGTCTCGGAGATTCTCGAGGACACTTTTGTTACTTTGTACTTTTTCGCTCATTTTTGTCATTTTCAAGGCTTGAAGTCCATTTTTAAGGGTAATAAAATATAATTAATGGTTCAAAAAGAATTTTCGGTGAAGCATTTGAATGTTTGTGGATAGTAATCCACTCATAGTATTGGGAGAGTCTTAAAATTGGTAGGAGTCACTTATGTAAGGTTAAAATAGTTGTCTTAAAAGTACAATCACGCAAAGATGTTAGTCGAATCATACAAGATGAATAATTTGAACTATCAAGGTAAAGCCAAGTTGTGCCAAAACCCACAACACCTCTCCAATTAAAATTTTCAATTTCTAGAGATTCAAATCCCTTTCTACATACTCGTTGATGGCTTATTTGTTTGTTCTTATTTGTTTGTTCAATAGGGCGTGAGATATGAGAGTGCAACCAAATATTATATTTAGAGGGTCATCGTTGCCTTATCTTATCCCCGTGTTCTTTATTCTTTTTGTATATTTGTTTGCCTTAGTAAAAAAAACCTTTGATTTTTAATGGGCTAAAATATTATATTATAGTCTCTAAAAGAGATTATATGTAATACCACGTCTCCGTTGCTATCACATATCACCCATTATTGGATATGCCACCATTCGTTAATTCAAGTATTTAAATTAATTTCTCTTATTATTTTCAATGTTACATCCTACTTTAAATAAACATATATAGTATATATTGGTCTACTGTATATATAGGGTTCAATTAGCAATTAGCTTAATTTTTTTTTTTTACTTTTTTGTGTTTTTAGACAAAAATTTAAATTGAGTTTAAAGTTAGTTGTTTGATAACTTAGTTTTTAAACTAATTTTTTTTAAGATGGTTATTTAGGTAAAAAGTTAATTTTTTTGCTTTTTGTTTGGAATGGACAATTTTATCCTTTTATATATTTGATATTAATAATTATATGTAGTTGGTAGTGGTAGTAAATAAATTATGAATAAAGAGTATTATTGTATTTTAAAAATGGTGAGAGTTTAAAAAGAATATTCTGAGAGTTTGTATTTTAATTTAATTTTTTAATTTTTTAACTTTTTTGCCAAATGAGCAATCTTGGATTTTTAGCGTTTTTAGTCAAAAAGCCAAAAGCTCAAAGTTGCCAATCAGGGCCATAGTATTCCCTTCTTCGAAAATATTATATATCCTATCATTTAATATTTGAACAAACAAACATGCCCCAAGATTTCACTCCATATCCACTTTTTGAACCAATTTCCAAAAAATGCGTGTGAAGAAAAAATTGAAGTGAGTATTAAAAGCACATATGAATATGTAGGCATTTAGGCCTAGTTTGTGATTAGAGACATTGGAATTTGACTTGTTTTTATCTTCTTGAATTTTTTGGTTTTTTTGGAAAAATATTTTTCTAGGGACCTGAACCCATTTTAATTATTTTTATTAAAATTGCTCATGAATATTAACACGTGTCAAATAAATATTATGCCTGTGCATTTTATTTTGAATATATGGCATGTGAGCCGGTGATTTTTTATTGAACCTTGTTGGATCGACTTGTGTTGTTGGGAATATAGAAATTATTTTGAAATTAGTTTTAAAAAATTTAAAAATTTTATGAGAAGATAATTTTAATTAATTAGTGTGGATTTATGACGATAAATGATTATATATATATATATATATATATATATATATATAGAGAGAGAGAGAGAGAGAGTGTGGTGGCAAAGCTTCTTTAGAGAGCTCCCTTTTTTTCTTTGGACTCTCTCGCTCTCTCTCTCTCTCTCTCTTCCTTTTGGTTTCTTTATTTTTTGAGGCTTAAAGCTTAATATTTCATAAAACCATAAAAAGAAAATTGCTTTACGCGTCGACGGCAATGACCTCAACTGAACCGTTTTTTATTTGGACAAGTTTAAATTTTCAGGTGTGCTTCAATTTTTGAATTTTTAGTTCTTTGAGATAAGATTCAAAACTATCTTTGAATAAAATTGATTTATATGTGATAAATGCTTTGTTCTTTTTTAGAAAATATCCATGGAGTTGTATTTGAGCCCGAACCCTAAATTTTGTAGTAGAAATGTGTGGTATATGCTATTAATGAGTTAATAGTGTTGTGTTAATGATTGAGAA
>JAULJZ010024403.1:0-15502 GCA_032270985.1 Heliamphora pulchella | reverse complement strand
GGCGGCAGGAATGGATTAGGGTTAGGGTTTTTTGGGGATCCGGTTGAATTGATGGAGGAGATTCGCTTATTGTCAATGCTCGATATTGGCTTTGTTGTTTTTATTTTATTTTGTTTTTTGGCCGTTGAGTGTTTGGGAGGTTCATTTCACCTAAGAACTTTGGCACGCCTCGAAAGTTCAAATTTATTACTATATTAGTCTTGAAAACTTTATTATTTTTCATTGTGAAAAATCTATTTTTTATCTTCCCCTTTTGTCAAATTTATTACTATATTTAGGTTATCCGTGGATTTCGGGTTACCCAATGATGCGGGTGCGGGGTAAAAAAACCTTGCCCGATGCAGGGGCGGAGGTGCGGGGCGGGGGGGAATTATGCATTCCCCGCAAAAAACCCACCCCGTGGCCATCCCTAGTAAAGAAGCAATTATCCCAAAGGGAGCCAATATAGTATCAGTAATCTAGTCTTAGGTCCCGTTTGAACCTTTTAAAAAATCCTTGTCTATTAGCTATTGCTTTTATAATCTTTTTCGCCATATTTTGACTAAATTAAAATTTTTCTTTTCAAATTGCTTTTATCTAGAGAAACTTTAAAAGTTAAAAGAAAAAAAAAAAAAAACTAACCCAAGTTTTAAAAAAAGTTTTCTAAAAACGTAAAAAGTCATATTTTGCTAAAAACTTGACTTTTTATCTATTCTAAACTCTTTTTTTTTTCTATATGAGTTTTGGTAAATTTGTTTAACTTTTCTGATTCTCCTACTTATAAGGAATCTAAAAACTAAACAAAGGAAAAAGAACAAAGTTTGAAAAAGAAATTTCACTAAAGTCATTTTTTTTAGTTTCAACTTTTGAAACATCTTAAACAGGTAATTAATAATTAGATTAATCCCCATGCAAGAATAATTGAATTCCACAAAACTAACATGCTTGGATTCTTTTAAACATGTTTTCTTCTGTTCTGATATGTTTTTTGGATTCTTAAAAATGCATTTGAACTACATACTATAACCACATGTTTAGATTCCTAAAAATGCTATATGTCCAGTTGGACAGATTATCTCACAAAACAAAAAAATAATCATTGGGTTAAGAATTATTAGTTATGGAATTAAAGATTAAATAAAAATTGATATTTTTACCCTCAACAGTGAGCAACCAGAAGCCCTAATCCACTCGTTCCACATTTCAGCTTCGACGAAGCAGCGGCGGAGCAAACGAAAAAGAAGGTGCTATCGAAAGTTCAATCAATTGTGACCGTCCTCCAGTTCTGATCTGTGCCGTCAAACGACGCTATTTCGACGACGCTCAAGTTCCGATCAGTACCCAGGTAAAATAGACATCCAGTTCCAATGGGTTTATTTCATTTTTTCTTGAATGTTGCGATGATCCATCATTAAACCTGTAAAGGAAAGCATTTATTTGGTCGCCCTTGGTTTTTATATCCAAGTAGAATAAATCAACTACATAATTCAAGAATTGGGGTTCCGAAAATAGATGGCAGTCAACCCAAGATAAAGATAACACAACCACACACTACACAAGTTGACAGTTGATAAAATTCTTAACCAAAGAGGGGTGTTTTTTGACATTCTCATGAAATGACATTTTTGTCATAATATTATTATTCTTATCTAATCTTTCATCAAAATAAGCAAACGATTTGACTAAAGACATGAAATAAGTATTTATATTTATCCTATAGAGGAAACAGATATAATACCATTCAAAAGTAGGGACTATTAATCCGAAAGATTTGATATATCAAATCAATTAGTTATGAGAATGTTAATTCGAAGGATTTGATATCTCAGAACAATTAATCCTGAGAATATTAATTCGAGATAATCCAATCGGGACTCCGAACATCATGCCAGTGATTTTTCTTTCGAAAAATTAGTCTTAGGTCCTTAAAGTAACGTCAATTTTGTTTTTCATCTACCATAAAAAAATTTTAACGCACGAGATCCAGTTGGATCCTAGAATAGATAAATTTATCTGTATATTTTCAAAACATGTATAAAAGCATACAGGTAAATTTATCTGTCTTGTATATAAATATGCATACAGATAAATTTATCTGTATAAAGAATACTGTGTCTTTTTTAAACACGTATAAAACACACACATAAATTTATCTGTCTTGTATAAATAAGAAGACAGATAAATTTATCTGTATAAAGAACACTGTGCCTTTTCAAAATACGTATAAAGTACAGATAAATTTATCTATCTTGCTTAAATAAGCAGATAAAATAAATTTATCTGTATAAAAAATACAGATAAATTTATCTGTCTTGCATAAAATAAAACGATGGATAAATTTATCTGTATGCATTACATATAAATTTATTTATTTGTGTTAAATTTATTTGTGTTGTAGGCGATTAGACATCGCGCGTTAAAAATTTTGTTGATAGACCTTGCGCGTTAAAACTTATTTTTTTGGACTTGACTGAAAGCCCATTTTTCTTTAGCGGCCTTCTAGTTGTGCCCTAGCAATTTATCTATTTCGTCTCCCTTTCCCTCCTCATCTCACAGTTGCCATTTGAAGCATCTCTCCAAAATGCCGCTTGCTTCGTCTTCGTCTAGTGAGTCTATACTAGAGATTTATATGCACGTGCATAACTTGCTTCTCTCCTTCCATCCCTCCGTCTGGCCCTCTGTCCCTCTGTCCCTCTGTCCCTCTGTCCCTCCCCTCTTCCCACCCTCTCTGGTTTCTAGCTTGCGCATATAGCATATGGGTAGGAGGGAAACCAAAATCTAGTGTGTTTTGGTTGGATTTGTGTGTTCTGGATATGTTTATAATTCTTATGTGTTCTGCGCTTATGTGTGGCCTGGATACAGAATTCATGTCTGTTCTGCATTGTGTGTTCTTGATATAGAAATTTCTTCCATATGATTATAATTCGTGAAAACTTATTCTCTCAATAACAAATTTTGAAACATTTGATATTAGGGCTGTGCAATAACCCGTCCAACCCGTCCAACCCGTCCAACCACCCTGCACCTGCTCGCCCCGCACTAAACTGCCAAAATTGTTGAAAAATACACTAGACTGGTTGATTATGAATAACTGGTTAACCATTTCTACCCGCCCAAAGAACTGGTTAACCATTTCTACCTGCCCAAAGACCGACCCGCCCACATATTACCTGTGCACAACGTTTTTACTTTTTAGGGTTTAACACTCAACTTTAGAGTTAGCCTTACTTTACACAGACTTTTCCACTTCCAGTCGTCAAACTCAAACAGACTCTCTCTCCTAGTCTCTCATCTAGGGTTATGGCTAGCAGCACCGTCGCCTCACCGTCACCGGCCACCGCCACTGCCTTTTGCCGTTGCTCACCGCCACCCTCATTGTTCACTGTCATCGGCTATCGCCGGACCGTATTTAGCAGGTTCTTCTCTCTCTCTCTCCCTCCCATTCTAATATGTGATTCGGTGAGCCTATTTTTGCAATTTCATTTTCCTGGGCTATAGCCTATTTGGCTATTCCTATTTGTATGCTTTATTGCTTTTGAGTTTTGACAGAAGAACATACAGTTGTTGGATATTATTATTTTACTTTTGTTCTTAATTCTTATAGTAATAAAACGGTAAACACTTTCTAGAAATTATAACCAAAAATCAAAACTTTTTCTTCAAATGATATTTCAATTACAATTTCAGCTATTAAAGTCTGCCCCTAGCAGATTTTATACAATTAAGATATATATATACCTATGAGTATTTAATATTATTAGATGAATATTTCAAACAGAAGTTCACTACCTATTTCAATTTGTTTCGTCATTTGGATGCACTTTAATTACAGGGGAAAAAATATTTTGCAATAACTTTCAGACCGCCAACCCCTCCAAACCGTCATTGTAAAACCGCCAAAAAAAGTAAACAATTTGCAGTTTTATAAAGTGGGTGGTTCGGTGGTGGATTGAAATTTTTTATACCGCCATAAATGGTTTAGTTGGCAAATTATCACTAAAATCGCCCTGCTCCGATCCGCGCACACCCCTATCTGATATAATGATATTTGTGCTTTGTTGAAAACAATTTATATGTACTTTAGAGGACTTTTTTAAAATGTTTTATTTCCACAATTTATAAGCACTGATGTTGAGCTGGTTGTATATACAATTACTTATTCATTTGAACAATTACTTATTCTGTGTTGTAGGCGATTGGATTTCGCGTGTTAAAAATTTTGTTGTTAAACCTTGCGCGTTAAAACTTATTTTTTTGGACTTTTGGCTGAAAGCCCCTTTTTCTTTAGCGGCCTTCCAGTTGTACCCTAGCGATTTATCTATTTCGCCTCCCTTTCCCTTCTCATCTCACAGTCGCCATTTGAAGCATCTCTCCAAAACACTGCTTGCTTCATCTTCGTCTGATGAGTCTATACCAGAGATTTATATGCACGGGCATAACTTGCTCCTCTCCTTTTGTCCCTCCGTCCCTCCGTCTGGCCCTCCGTCCCTCCCCTCTTCCCACCCTCTCTCTGGTTTCTAGCTTGCGCATATGGCATATGGCATATGGGTAGGAGGGAAACCAAAATCTAGTGTGTTCTGGTTGGATTTGTGTGTTCTGGATATGTTTATAATTCTTATGTGTTCTGCACTTGTGTGTGGCCTGGATACAGAATTCTTATCTGTTCTGCATTGTGTGTGTTCTTGATATAGAAATTTCTTCCATATGATTATAATTCGTGAAAATTTATTCTCTCGATAACAAATTTTGAAACATCTGATATAATGATATTTGTGCTTTATTGAAAACAATTTATATGTACTTTGGAGGATTTTTTTAAAATGTTTTGTTTCCACAATTTACATGCACTGATGTTGAGCAGATTGTATATACAATTACTTATTCATTTGAACAATCAGGTTGCTAGTTTGGGAATGAAGAAAGGGTGATACTTCACGCCCCTTAAGGGTGCAAATATGCACCTTATCAATGGCTAAGATGAAGTCACATCACCCACCCATTTATGGCCTTTTCAACCGGTAATTTATTAGTTAAGTAAAACGTTAATAAACAAAACCACAAAATCTCATAACTAATGAAAATGTTCATAACCAATTCACAACCAACCATAACAGAATCACAAGTTTATCCATAAATATTATAGTTTATACAACAAACATTCATAAAATTTGGAAGCACACCATCAGTTATCATAATTCAATGACCAAAATCTTTCACAAAATATTCTTGTTAAAAATAAAACCTAATTGTGACTACAAGTGATCGTTGAAAATCTGTAAAAATTCATAAAAAAATCAAAACATTCCAAAAACTATAATAAAATATGTTCTATTTTGGTCAAACATATATACTCATAATAAAAATTTAAAAAGATAAAAAATGAACCAATACGATTCATATAATTGATCATTATTGACTGATCAATATATTTTGTAATTTTACCATGAGGGATCATAAATCGAAACCACAAAAAACATTAATGGAACCAAAAATAATCATAAATTATGTGGTAATATTGTCAATCACAAATTTTCGTAAAAAGAATTGCAAGGATTATATAATGAATAGAAAAGGTTTATAATACTTTCTTATTCGTATTTAATCAAAATACATCTTAATTTTGTCCACAAATCATCATAATAGAAACAGGGGCGGAGCTAGAATTTTTCTTTAGAGGGGGCATATGAAAAATAATTACTTTATTTTTTATTTAATAATAAAAAATAATTAAATTAAAGGGTTTCTCAAAAAGTTCTACTAAAATTGAAAGGTATATTATTAAATATACAGTCACAATTATTAAAATTAGAGATTCAAATAAAATTTTCACAAAAGTTTTGCAGAAAAATATACAATCATAACCAGAATTTACAAAAATCATAATAAGGAATCCACAATCAAAAAATCGGTCAACGAAATTAGAAAAGTATAGGACAACTTATGCTCATCAAATTAATTCCAATCTTAAAAAATTCACATACATATATCAGTATTTACCAACAACATATAACAAAAAAAAGAAGGAATTTTATAATTTAAGAAAACAAACTTTAAATTTAAAAGATTTTTTTAAAAAATTATTAAAATTTTTAAAATATATAAATAAAATTTGACAAAATTCCAGTGGGGGCATTGGCCACCTCTGGGCCGCATGTAGTTCTGCCCATGAATAGAAACCATAAAGCTCACAAAATCAAAAAAACATGCCAATAATAATCATAAAGCAAGTGATAATGTGGTCACCCACAAAGCATCATAATAAGAATTGCAAGGATCCAAAAATGAACATAATATTTGCTCATTACTATTTGAACAAAATACATTGTAGTTTTGTCTAGAAATCTTCATAACACAAACTACAAACGTTTATAAAGCCATAAAACTTATTAATTGGAAATCAATTCTCACGACACCATATCGCAGTTGACATATGAATTAATTTTTCATTAGATTGTGAGGGCGCTTTGTTTGTTGTAACCAGAAATGACTAGAATTGATTAATTACTCTGGCCAATATTCCTTGTTATTGTGGTCTTGAGAATTGATTTTAATGGTAATTTGTATTTTTTGAACATAGATGTCTGGAGTTGATTCTACAAAATAGTAAGAAATATTTGTTTGTCAAACCCGATTCCTGAATCAATTTTGGTTGTAATAGGTTCTTCCGGTAGCCAGTTAAGTAAAACATGGGAGTAGGAGCGCTTAGTCGTTGGGCTTTCCTTTTTATCAACCAACTCGGTTGTGTCAACCCTGAGATTGGTTTTATAACGGATGTATGAGATTGATTTTGTTGAATTTAATGGTTGAGATGAGTGGTGTGTATGATCCACCCAAAAGTAGGGGTGTGCATGGGAGCTGGACCCATGAAGAAATTGCTTTTTCATTAGGACATTCAGGTTGTTAGTTTGGGAATGAGGAACCACAATCGAACCGTTTCTACGGATAGGTTTTGGTTAGATTCCACTAATTTTAACGGTCCGAATTGGTTCCAAATTTTTTGAAATCGGTACCAAAAGTTCGTTTCCTATGGTACACTCCTAATTGATGTGGAATAGGATCATATTAATATTTGGAATTAATATTGCTATAATAATGGACTATTTTTCGAAACTTGGGAGTGGTGGTCGCCCTTCCTCCCCCTTGATCAGTGCTTTCCTGAATCTATCACTGAAAGGCACCTACTATAACCTTGAATAAGATTTTTTCTTTTTGGAAATATACTTATAGTACCCACTTTTGCTTCTATGGAGAGTTGGATCCAGTGGCAATCCCATTGGAAAATGATATTCTTTGCAGGCAAGAGAAAGTGAACCACTTTCCAACCAATGGAAAAGAGAGAAAATCTGTAATATACTGGCTTTGAATTTGCACTAACAAAGGAAAAAATATTTCCAACTTATTCAGCTTTTGTTCAAAAATTTTACATTTTTAGTTGATTGGAAAAACTTAAGCAAAAAAAAAGAGGGAAAAATTTGGAAAAAAATCTATTAAAGACCAAAAAACTGATAAGCTAACTTTATTTGGCTTTTTACATTCTTCTTTCTTCTATTAGAGGGGCTGTGTGCTTGATGCATTTTTTGACGATAAGTTTAGCGATAAGGAATATTTTATTATAAGTTGAAAAAAAATTGATTCTCCTACTTTTAATTTCTGCATAGATATTTTTTTTTTACTTTTCTTTCAATTAGATGCATAAACATTTCCTATCTCTATATCTTATCTAAATTGCCCTAGATACTCTTGCATATATAAAAGACAATTATTGCCTCTAGTCGTTCAGCTTCATTGTGTTCTTTTTTTCATGGTTGTGCTAGCATTCAACTATCATTCCACTCATTGACATGCATTTCGTATTGTCGGAAATTGTCGTATCCGGTTCGATATCCATCCAAGTCCGTCGTCTTCCTTCCTTTTTCTAGATTTCATGTTGTTTTCGGTAAAATTTGTATTGTGTTTGTATCTTGAATTGCTCACTTTGAAATTTGAACTGATGAACAAAAACCAAGTGATGATGTAGAATAGTTCAGTTTTTTGTGTACTGTTTATTTAACAAACTCCTTTGCAAAACTTGATCACAGTGAGAGATGTCTACTTCAGACGAAGAAATCACGAAGTTATACAGAATTCGGAGAACAGTTTTGCAAATGTTGAGAGATAGGGGGTATTTGGTGTCATCAGATCAGGAGCTAGATATAACGAAACAACATTTCATTCAAAAAGTTGGCGAAAACGTGAAAAGGGAAGACCTTATCCTCAGAAAGGCCATGCGCAATGACAGCTCTGACGAGGTGTGTTCGTTGTTAATTTTTATTGGCTCTTTTACCATCTTCAATTATTTTTGAGACATGTTGTGGCAATGATGTTAACATACTAGGGTTTTGACATATTATGGTTTGGCTATGATTTGATATTGCCAAGTGTGGTTGACGTGATGTACTGTAGGTGAGTTAGGTACTCTGTCTTCAAGATAAAAGGTGGTGTTTTCATTTTGTACATTTATATTGTTGAGTACCTATGTTAGATGGATTTAGGTACGAGTGTTGGGTGCGGGTGTGTATCTAGAGATTGGACACATGAAACCTCAAAACTAAGAGTACGTAGACTCGGCAAAAAAATATCAAAAAATTTTATATGGGTGCGTGGATACAAAAAAAAAAAAAGGTAAGTAGCAATCTACGAAGTAATATTTTAGTTTCTTTAGGTACTTATTGGTTTATACATATTGATTTCTCACACCGACCATTTTGTTTCAATTCTTAATAACTTTGTTGCACATGATAACTATAAGTCACATATCTGATTTTAGTATATTGTGTTTCCTTTCACTATTCTCTCATGATTGAAATTTTAGCTGTGTCCGATTAAAGTAGCTACACCCGATACATGTCATGTACTCATACCCATAGCATGTCGTGTTGACATCGGTACTCCGCTAAAAATGACAAGTCCGTATAACATAGTTGATTACTTCCGTGTAACATGGTTGATTACTTCCCTCTTAATTGTTATCTTATGTTAAATGCTTGTTTTTAAGTGGTAATTAGTATTGATTGCTCTATGCATATTCAAAGTAAAATTGCATTTTTTATTTGCCATTATTAGTGTTGTTACTTTACCACCTTCTGTTTGATCAAATGCTAAAGTAAAATTACATTCATGCATTAGAGATTGTAATGTTTTTAAGATGTTTTTGTGTTTTTCATAATTAATATTTCATGATTGTTATGGAGAATTGTAGAAACAATGTATAGTTAGTGTCACCTTACTTTGAAACAATTTATAGTTAGTGTCACCTTACTTCTCACCGGTTATAGGTAGTAGGTGTGGTGTTTAATCATGCAAATAAAGAGATACGGTGTTAGATGAGATCAAAAGAAAGGTTAATTTACCCTTATATCTCATTAAGGACAAACTATGCTACAGAAAAGAGTTGTAATACTAGAGTGGGTTTAGAATGGGTTTCAAGAGAGGGGGTTGATTATGGTGAATAGTGGTAAAATTTTAGTGGATTTTTTAAAATACCATTTATGGGATTGCTAATATGTGATAATTTCGTATTGCGGTTGATGTGATGTCCAAGATCATGTATAATGAAAATATTTGAGAAATGAGTAGACCTAAATTAATGTGGGATGTCGTAGTAAGAAAAAATATAAATTTATTAAACCTAACTAAAGATATGGCCCATTAACAGAGCAGAATGACATAAACAGATTTATATAGCCGACTCTAATTAATTGGGACAAAGGCTTGGTTTGGTTTGGTTTGGTGGTTGATGAGATGTACTCAGGTGAGCTTGGCCCTCTCTTCAAGGTTGAAGGTGGGTTTTTTTCATTTTGCACATTTATATTGTTGATTAGATCCCTCTTAACTGCAGTCTTATTCAAGTATTTTGTGAAGTGGTAATTAGTGTCAACTGGTTTTTTTTCAACAGCAAAGTAAACAAATTTATTAAGATATTGTAATTGTGGTACTACAAAGATACACCCAACTCCCAGGAAACACCCAAGACCACTTAGGACCTGAGGCTATCTAAGAGGGGGAACCCAACTGCTACAAGCAAAACCTAAGGGCAGGGGGGCCAGACGATGATTGTTGGTAAGACACCAACATAAAGCTTGGCCTCTGGTCCTCTGCCTAATGTAACACCCCACCTAAATTAAAAGTTACGTCCTCTGGCCTAAGGAACCTTCCTTTTGTGTTGGCTTTCACCCATTGCCAACTCTGAACTTGTTAATATAGACTATTTCTGTCCAATCAGCCTGGGTATGGTCGAAGACCATCCTATTTCTTGCCAACCAAATCGACCAAACCCCTGCCACTAAGGATGCCCCCCACAGCTTGCCTTTGATGTGTTTCTTCCTCCCTAGCCCCCATGCTTTGCACATGTTGTTAAGAGATCCAGGGGATGCCCATTGAAGCCCCCACCAATCCAACGGGGCAAGTGACTAACAGATGATCCACAGATTCCTTTTCCTCTTTGCATAAGACACAACAGAGGTTGATGCATGGTTGAAGAATCTTCTTTTTGGCTAAAAGGTCTTTTGTGGCTATTCTTTTTTGGATTGCCATCTAACATGCCATATCTTCCTAAGCTCTGAACATCTACTCCCACTCCTCAATTCTAGTAGCACGCGCAAGGACTTCACTGTGAACCTAAGATTCTTCTCTCCCAGCCACATGAACTTATCAACACTGGCATAAGCAGGGCTGGGGCTTTTGATTAGGTCTACAAGAGAGGCCCAGATGACAGCTTCCCAGGGGAACAAAGGTCTTCTAAAGAGAACCATAAAACCCCTACTGCCCGCTTGGCTACTTCCACACACCGCTGCTATGGTAACCTCCTTGTTAATTGTCGCATATCTCACATAGAGATTGTTAGCCATTCCAGGGGTCAATCCAAAACCTTGTATTTACTCCATTACCCACTTGTAGGATTAGATGTTGGTTTCGAATATGGCCTAGGGCTATGACTTGCAGCGTTTGATAGAATTTTCTTCCCGATCCTCCCTACCCTGCTTCTACCCCTACTTTTTTCAAGTCAATCTTTCTCTGATTTACCATATAAATGATTTGTCACTTTCTTCCATAGGGACTCCCTTTCTTGATACCTCCACCACCATTTTGCCAAGACAGCCTGGTTCTTACCCTCCAATGACTCAACCCCTGGTCCCCCACACCTCATACTTGTGGTCACCTTCCCCCAAGAGATGAAATGCTGCTTCCTCCTCCCTTCCTTCTATCCCCATAGAAAATTCCTCGGCAGCCTTTCCATCTGGCATCTAACATGCCCAGGCAGCCTGCAAATGGACAGGAAGTAGGTTGGTATGTTGGTTAGGGATGACTTGGTGAGAGTGATCCTGCCTGCCATTGACAATTGCTTGCCCTTTCAGTCACTTAGTCTCTTCCTAACTTTGTTGATTATGGGTTCCCATGTTCTTCCCCTTCTCATAGTTGCACCCAAAGGTAATCCCAAAAATTGAGCTCCTGCTGACATTTAAGTTGCTTGGCTAGACCTTTGGCTGTATGCTCCTGCAAGCCCACACCCACACCACACGTTTATGGAAGTTTACCTTCAGGCCCGAGACTAGTTCAAAGCACCTCAAAATTCTCTTGATGTTCCTCAATTATTCCTCATCATAATTGCAGAAGAAGATGGTGTCATCCGCGAACTATAGGTGGGTTATACATAGCCCCCTACTACCCACCTCCACTCCTCTGATCCGATTCTGATCTTTGGGTCTGGTGACCATCAAATTTAGGCCCTCAGCTGCAAGGATGGACAATTCAGGAGTTGAAATGCATTCTTTGATCCACCCCACCCAAATCTCCCCAAACCCAAAAGCATGTTCATTATATGATCCCAATAAACAGAGTCATATGCTTTATGGAAATCCAGTTTGAACACCACACCTTGCCTTCTTTTCTTTTTCCACATGTTGATTATTCATTTGCTATAAGGACACCTTCTAATATTTGTCTACCTTTAATGAAAGCTATCTGTTCTTCGTCTACCACCTCATGCATCACCATTTTCAACCTATTAGCCAAACATTTTGCTAAGATTTTATACATGTACCCATTTGGACTGATTGGTCTATACTCATGCAGTCCTTGTGGATTGGCTGACTTTGGCACCATAGCTAAGAAAGAGGCATTTAGACCCCTTAATAACCTACCATTCTTGTGGAAATCCCCCCATGAACCTAATTATGATCTCCTTCGTTAGTGTCCAGAACTTTTTGATAAAATTAAAGTTAAAGCCATCTGGCCCTGGGACTATGCTACCCTCACAGGATGCAATTGCTGCACTTCAGTCTCAGAGAATGGGCTTGTGAAACTGTCTCTCTGGATCTGGGATATTAATTTGTTGAATGGCCCTTTCAAACTTGGCCTATGGAGATTGCATTCTGTGAATAGGCCTTTGAAGTGAGCCACCATAACATCCTTGATATCTTGAGGCTTAGGCAGCCACTTGTCATCATGTTTAAGTTGGCTTAGACACCTCCTCCTTTCCCTGCCTCTTGCCACTGCATGGAAGAAGGCTGTGTTCTTGTCACTGAGCCTAGCCCAGTTGGCTCTGGCCTTTTGCCTCCATATACTTTCTTCCCATGGGTGTTCCTCCCACAGTCTCTCGATCAGCATTTGTCTTTTTGCAAGTTCTTCCTGTGTTAACTCCCTCCCTGGCTTCTGCAACCAGTTCAATTCCTTCAAGCTCTGAGGCTGTGTTGGTTATCCTTCCTTTTATATCCCCAACCCCTTCCTTGTACCATGATTTTAGACCCCTTTTGATGTGTTGAAGTTTTCTCAACATGACACATCCTCTCCACCCCTGGAAGTCTCCTTCTTCTCAGAGTTTTCTTACTAGCTTATTGATGTCAGGATGAGTTAACCTAAAAGGAGTCGAGCCCCAGTCCTATGTCCCTTGTATCAGAATCACTGGGTTGTGATCAGAGCGTAATCTGGGCAAGGCCCTCTGTTTCCACCTAGAGTTAGGGAACCAGTTTTCAGAGATCAAAAGCCTGTCAAGTCTGCTTAGTTTGGCCTTGGCTTGCAAATTGACCATGTGAACTTCCTGCCCATCAATGGCAGGTCTTCCATTATGAACTCCTTGAAGTCCGTCATACCTTTTGATACCAATGAACATCCTTTTCTTTATTCTGCTTTCAGCACTTCGTTGAAGTCTCCACCCAGGCACCAGGGCATTTGAAACTTTTGCTTGAGTCCTACAAGTTCCTGCGAAAGGGACTTCCTTTTGACTTCAGTATTAGGGGCATAGACATTGCCCACCACACTTTTCGTGCTAACATCCCACATGCCTACCAAGAGGATATTTACTCTCTATTGCCTTCTCTGTTAGAGTGAAGCATTCTGATTCCCAAGCACAAAGAAGGCCCTCCGCTGTCCCTTCTGCTTCAGCTGAAGCCCATTCAAAACTCTCACTTCCACCCCATATTGCAATGACCCCCCCTTTTGGGTTTTGAATTCCATTTCGTTTCCTGCAGCAGAACCATTTGCACTTTATGCTTCTTGATGAGGTTCTTCACCATTCTCTTCTTCACATCCTTACGCAAACCCCTTGCATTCCAATTCCAAGACAAAATTTTTATATCCATCCGGACACTATACAACCCTTAGCAACCTTATCTTGCATTAGCTATGTTCTGGACCCCCTACTTCCCAATTTTCCATTTCCTCTATATCCTTTGATTCTAAGTTTACCAGCCACTCCACATTCTCCTTCTCCCTCCCTTTGAAATTTAGGCCCAGAAGCTTTCCTATCTCCACTGTCTTTTCGATGCCTGTGGATGAAATTGAACCTTGTGTTCCTTTTAATGTCTGCCTTAACTTCTCTGTGGTTTGCATTGGCTTGCCTTTTCTCTGTCTTCTACATTTCATCAGGCACAGCTCCTTGAGGACTTTCTTTTACCTAGCCTTTTGGATTCAAAGAGGCCCATCGTCTTTGAGTGGTTGTTGCTATTTCCCCCTTGAGATTCCTGTTCTATAGAGGCACTCAGCTGCAAGGTTGAAGAGGAATGGGGATAGAGGGTCACCCTGTCTGAGCCCCTTTTGTATTCCAAAGCTGTCAGTCACCAAGGTTGAGATTCCTGTCATTATCATTTGTTACACGTGACTACATAGGCGCCTAGCTGTTGAGTGCATCATACCTGGTTTTGTACCTTTTATTATTTGTTTTTGCTATTTTAATTTGACATTCTTCTTTTAGCTGTTGCCAATCCCCACACCAAATATAGGTCCTTATTTCATTTGTAGTGTTCTTGCTCTTTTGAAATAGGGTAGCTCTGTGTACTTCGGGTAGTTGGAAATTGGTTTTGGAATGCTGTAAAAACATTTTAATGCTCTGTTACTATGATTTTGTGGTTTCAAAATTGCATAGTTGAACTTCTTTTTTTTAGTATATTATGTGTTTGCATATGTATTACTAGTCTTCCAAGATATGATTTTTGATGTTGAATGGTGTAAAATTGGGAATTTAGAAGATCCATGGATCTTTTATGCATGGTGGATGATGTTCTTTGCTGATCAGCGTCCTTAAGCTACCAATTAGGGCGAAGATTATATTTTGAGTTACTCTCCGCTTGCTTGTTGGGAGATGGTAGGAAAAGCAACGAAACTGGAATTTTGAGTCTTGTTAAATTATTGTTATAGATGTTGATAAGGAAATGTAAAGGCATTCATTCTCGTTGATAAAAATATTTGAATTAGGCTCATAGTTGGAAGTTCTTTTAATTTTTTTCTTGGGTTTTGAACCCATGACATATAAATGCTTTGACGAAAAAAAATCTAATTTTTTTGTTTTATCTGCTCTTTTTTTGGGCAGCCAAGCAATGCTAAGTTTCACATTTTTATTGGTAGATATAACAAATAGCCCTATATACACGCACACTAATTATGATTTTATTTATTTGATGATTGGGGACTTGATGTGTTCATATCCATAGGTTCAATCTCTATATATCTTCTTGTTCAATCTCAAAGTTGATTGGTCTTTGTCGCGAATTTGCATTACATTGTTTGTAAAATACAGATTTTGGTTTTATTATTTCACATATATTCTGCTTATATGCGAAGCTTCCTTCAATATTCAAGTGACTTCTTCGGCCATTTGTATGGCCGACAACTATAGTATGTATATGATTCTTCATTGTGCATGTATATTGTATTGATATTTGATTCTTGAATCAAGTTTATATCTTAAGGACATCTTTTATTTGAATTATAATAGATGTATGAACATTTGATAGCTAGAATTTGAGTTAGATTGGGTTTTGTATTTTTTAGTATTCTTCCAACTTAATTGTAATATCCATTCTAAGGAAATGATTATTGGTATTCTTGCAGCGGGAAAATATTAATCAGAGTTCTGCGGAAAATGGGGTGTTATGGAGTTGAATTGATTTACAAGAATATGAGGAATTGGAGCCATACCATTTAACAAATGCTTTTAAATGTTGCTTTTCATTGTTGTGGTTTTCGTATATGTGATTTTGAATCCCCCCCC
>JAULJZ010024392.1:0-15502 GCA_032270985.1 Heliamphora pulchella | reverse complement strand
CGTTAAGATTCCCGATACCTGTCAATTAAATTTAATTATTGACAATTTAATTTAATCGGTATCTTGATATTCTTTATGCCATTCCGCTTAACTTTTTTGACCGTCGGATAATTAAATCCACATGTAGGGTTTGGCCCGGTCAAACTTATACGTTCTGTCAATAATTAAATCCACAGGGGGTATCGTCAATCCCGATCTTTCGGGATGTGAATTATGTCAATAATTAATATTTTCCATATAAATAATACCGCTATCTAACTCACCGGGAATATAAACCCATATAAGATCGCACCCTCTAATGAATTAAAACAACGAATATTAAATGTATACAAATCAATAATTATTTCTGGATTAAGAGGATAAGCACTATTCATAATAACCTTGGGGTGTGAATAAATTTATATAGTCAGTATAAAATTAATTACCCTAAATGTCCCATTCAATACACACAAAGTGTTCTAGCACCGAGAGTCGGAATAATAGACGACGTTATTATCTGTTATCTGTAACCAAGATGGAACCCATGGAAAAATCTACACCAACTCACAACTTCAGCATTCATACCGAACAGTCCCAAAAATCTAACCATAACGCCTTTATTTTTGAGTTTGCGATTCTTGATCTTAAATTTATATTTGAAAATAATGAAAGAGATATTTGATATGTATAAAATCAGAAGTGTTAGAGTCTTAATTATCTTGTTTAGAAGTTGTTTCTTGGTGATGGAGAAGCTTGGACTTAGCTTTCAAACTCCATGGATACTCTTCATTCTTCTTCTTCTTCTTCTTTTCCCTCTCTCTCTCTCTCTCTCTCTCTCTCTCTCTATATATATATATATATATATATGCACAAAAATTATGAAGAAAAATGGTGGGTTGGGTCTCTCTTTTTAGAACCAAAGGTTAAATAGGAAGCTTTCTTGGAAAGCTTGGTTAACTATAGGTTTAGGAACCTAACCTTAATTTCTGTATACTTAACTTGAGTTTGTGAAATTTGCTCACCAAATTTGGCACATTCTCCTAGGTCTAGCCACTTGAGTGTATATATATATATATCAAATTAACCTTCTTTATTTAATTGTAGGAGAAAATTCGAGTATTTTCACATTGGTTTGTTTCTTAATTTTTCGGGCATAACTCCTGTCTTAAACGACTTAGACTTATAACTTTGGCTTCTTATCCTCAATATTAGGATTTTAATATATGTTTGTATAGTTCTCACTCTGTTCTAGGTCTCAAGCTCGAAAAGGTTAAACGGTCGAGCCGGTTCTTCTTATCGAACTTAGGTTCGAGATTTTGTTTCTTTTGAGATGCTCTTTTTCTTTTCTATTCGTATCTTGAATTCGGATTGTTACAAGTATGTTGTGTGTAGAGACCCCGATCGGTGGAAATGTGGTGTTGGGTCGAATTTGTAGAGCCTGTGACTTAAAGGTCGCTGGTCGCTGTTTAGAGTTTGATTTTATCATTCTAGACATGATCATGTTTGATATCGTCCTAGGGATGGACTGGCTGATCACCTATCGTGCCTTTATTAATTGCAATCGACAGAGGGTATCAATTTGTACACCTGAGGGTGATTGCTTTTGTTTTGTGGGCAATTGGGACAAGAGTTTGGCGTCCATGCCCAGTGTTGTTCAGAACTGAGAAAACCTGGGTTTTCTCTTTTCTGCTCTCATGTTAGATGACGTGGTTGGGGTTTGAGAGGAGTTTTCCCTTGTGATTTGTGACTATCCAGATACCTTTCCTAACGATCTATTTGAGTTTCCACCGAATCGTGATGTAAAGTTTTCTGTCGATCTTATTCTAGGAGCTGCTCCTATTTCGATGCCATCTTATCATTTTGCACCAGCTGAGTTGCAAGAACTCAAGGTACAGCTTCAGGAGTTGCTTGATAAGGGGTTTGTACGTCCGAGTACGTCGTCGTGGGGAGCTCCAGCTTTATTTGCTAAAAAGAAAGATGGGTCTTTGAGGTTGCGTATTAACTAACGAAAGTTGAATCAAGTAACGATGAAAAATATGTATCCTATGCCGAGGAATGATGACTTGTTTGATCAACTAAAGGGTTCGAGTTGCTTTTCGAAGATTAATTTGAGATCAGGATATTTTCAGTTGAGGATTAGCGACGAGGACATAGCGAAGACCGCCTTTCAGACTCGTTATGGTTATTACGAATTTTTAGTTATGCCGTTCGGTTTAACGAATTCTCTTATGACATTCATGGGTTTGATGAACCGTATATTTCATTCGTATTTGGACAGTTTTGTGATTGTGTTCGTGGATGACATTCTTATCTATTCACCCACGAGGGAGATGCATGAAAAACACCTGCGTATTGTTCTACAGCTTTTGAGAGAGCATCATCTGTATACGAGGTTTGAGAAGTGAGAGTTTTGGATGCTCGAGGTAAGATTTCTTGGATATATGGTATCGAGGGATGGAGTATCAGTAGATTTTTTGAAGACTGACGCAGTGATGGATTGGGAACGACCGAAAAATGTATTTGAGATCCGCAGCTTTCTAGGCTTGGCAGGCTACTACCGACGATTCGTGAAAATTTTTCTAGACTTGTCGTGCCAATGACACATCTTACGCAAAAGGGAATCAAGTTCGTTTGGAGCGAACCCTATGAGTTAGCATTTCAAGAATTGAAAAAGAGGTTGACTAGTCACCAATGTTAGTTATTCCAAAATGAGGTTTGGGTTTCACTGTGTATTGTGATGCGTCACATGATGATTTGGGTTGTATTCTGATGCAAGAAGGTCAGGTTGTGGTTTACGGATCTCGGCAGTTGAAGACTCATAAGAAGAATTATCCAACATATGACTTGGAGTTGGCAGCCGTGGTCTTTGCCTTGAAGGCATGGTGACACTATCTTCATGGTGAGCATTTTGAGGTTTTCTCTGATCACAAGAGTTTAAAATACTTGTTTTCACAGAAGGACCTGAATTTATGCCAACGACAGTGGTTGGAGTTTATGGAAGATTATGACTTTAAACTATAATACCATTCGAGAAAGGCCAATGTGGTAGCCGACGCTCTTAGCAGGAGATCTCATGGTTCGTTAGCTTCCATCGCCATATGAGAATGGGACATGCTTGGGGAAGTTAGTAAGTTTGATTTATATCTCGGGGAGACAGGGAAGGGTGCGACATTATTTTCAGTGGTTTCACAACCTATGCTGGTTGTTCGTGATCTAGAGGCTCAGTAGACAGATCGAAAGGCTCAGATGTTACGGGACCGTATTGCTAGTGGAAAGAACACCACGAAATGGGTTGTGGGCACGGATCAGAGTTTGAGATTGGTAGGAAGAGTGTTTGTACCAGAGTCGTGCCATGCTGTGCCGATGTACTATGTAATTTTCATCATTCTCGTCTTGTAATGCACCCGAGAAGCACCAAGTTGTATCATAATCTGCGCCAACAGTTCTGGTACAAGGGAATGAAGAGAGATGTGGTTCAGTTTGTTTCTCGGTACCTTACTTATCAGCAGGTAAAGGCAGAACATCAAAGACTAACAGGGTTGCTTTAGCCATTGCCAGTATCCGAATGGAAGTGGGAGAACATCACGATGGATTTCATAACGGGGCTTCCTAGATCACCTAAGGGGCATGACGTTGTTTGGGTTATAGTCGATAGGCTGACAAAGTCTGCACACTTTCTTTCCATTCGCGTTAAGGATTCTGTGGACAAGCTGACTAGACTGTATGTCAGTAAAGTTGTTCGGTTACACGGAGAACCTGTATCTATTGTTTCCAATCGAGACCCGTGCTTTATACCGCGCTTTTGGCAAAGTCTTCAGGTGGCTTTGGGGACACACTTGACGTTCAGCACTGTTTTTCTTCCGTAAACGGACGGTCAATCTGAGTGAACCATACAGATCTTGGAGGATATGTTGAAAGCATGTGTGCTCGATTTTTGGGGTTCTTAGAAAGATCACCTACCATTGGCAGAGCTTGCATATAACAACAGTTATCAGTATAGTATTGGGATAGCACCTTATGAGGCTTTGTATGGTAGACCGTGTAGGTCACCGGTATATTGGACAGATGTTGGAGAAACAATAGTTTTGGAACCCAATTTGGTGTGGGAGACGACAGAAAAGATCACTGTGATTCGCCAACGTTTGGTGATGGCTCAGAGTCGTCAGAAGAGTTATGTTGATCAGAGGAGAAGACCTTTAGAGTTTGAGGTGGAGGACCACGTGTTTCTAAAAGTCTCGCCACGCAGAGGTTTGATGAGGTTTGGCCATAGTTGGAAGCTATCACCACGTTTTATTGGGTCGTTTGAGATCCTTGGGAGAATTAGGGAGGTGACATATCATCTAGCTTTACCATCTCAGTTAGCATCTGTGCACAACGTGTTTCATGTTTTCATGCTTCAGAAGTATGAGCCTGACCCATCACATGTGTTGGATTGGGCTGAGTTACAAGTGGATGAGGATGTTTCTTACGAGGAGCGACCTGTGAAGATCGTGGACACGAAGAAACAAGTGTTGAAAGGGAGGACCATTTCTTATGTTAAGGTTCTGTGGTTTCATCACACTGTTGAGGAAGCGACGTGGGAGCTAGAGTTCGAAGTTCGTGCTAGATATCTAGAGTTGTTTGCTTCGTGACCCTGTGTCGAATTTTGGGGGCAAAATTATTTTTAAGGGGAGGAGAGTTGTGAGACCCTGTTCTATTTTATTTTCATAATATTTTTTTTTGGGTAATTATTTTCATAATATTTTTTCGATGTGTTGATTATTACTTTATCATTTTAAAACAGCATGTTATATGTGTTTTACGCTTGTTCGAGTTTTTTTATAGCATATTTTGTTGGTTTACCTTTTTTCCATTGTTCAATCGACTGAGGTGGTTGATTCAGTCGACTGAACTGTCTGAGAATGGGTTCATTCGACTGACTTTGTGGGTTCAGTCGACTAACCTGTGGCGGTGAAAAATTCTTGATTTTCTAGTAGCTTTTCAGTCGACTGATGTGGTGGATTCAGTCGACTGACTTCTTGAGTTGGGCGGGGCCTATAAATATCAACCTTATGTTAGATATTTTAAAACCTTCTATCTTCTAGAATAAGTTTTCTTCTTTTTCTCCACCTTCCCTCTAGTTTTTGTTGGGCCCAGGGCTTGATTTTTGGTGATCGGATAGCAGATCACTAGTATTCTCGCCGAGGGCGTCGCGTTTATCCGGACAGAATCTCGTTTCGACGAAGTTAGTTTTTTTACGGAGTTCGAGGCGTCGAGTTCTTGATTCTACGAGGTAAGATCCTAGATTATCTTATCTTTAAAGGGTGCTACGTGCGATTATATACTTTTCTACCATTTGAAAGTTGTATAAATGTTAGATTTTGTGTTTAAACCATGTTTGTTTGGATAAAAAGGCATGTTTTGCATTTCTTTTGGTTTATTATATGTTGGTGAACGTGTGGATGTCCGTAATTTTCAAAAAGGTAGTTTGAAAATGAAAGGATTTATGTAAAGTGATGAAAACCTAAGTTTTAGTGGTTTGGAGCTAACCCTTGGGGTTAAGTCTCGATTTTTAAACGTTTTGGTAGAAATGGTATAAACATTTTGAAAATGTTATTTGGTCTCCATGGTTAATGGATGACGTGGCGGATGGCCGTTGAATGTTTTGTACATGTGTAATGTATGTTTTTAAACGTTTTTGTAGTCGAGCTGCGTGTTAATTTTTAATGATTCGATAAATGTGTGGTGACAGTGCATATGTATTTGGGCTGCTATTGCTTCTCGGTAAAAGTTTAAAAATTTTGCGCAAGTAGGTGCTTCGCTCATTCTGGTTAATTCCCATAAATGAAGTGGTTGCCCCAATGGGAGGCGTGCGTTGTTGTGACTCCGTATAGAACTTGTCATTACCTAGCGGGTCTTTGTCTGGCTTGGGTCTAGGGTAATAGGCAACTATAATTATTATCTTTGTCCCGGGTGTGACAGAGTCGCTACATAGGGATCATTGTCAATTGTAGGAATTGAGTGAAAAATAATATTTTATTACTATTTTTCTTTAACTGTTGGACGTTATTTGCATTGTTTGAAATGCGTAATTTTAAGGATAAAAAATCGTTTGGTTTTAAGGATGGAAAACTTTTTTAGGGCTTGTGTAGTCGAGTCGATTCTATACAATGTAATTGCATATCCTGCTTTATTTTATTATAGTCTGTTTCTATTGGGTTTCGGCTCACGTTGTGGGATTTTGAAAACCTTTTTCAGGTGTCTGTGATCACGAAAGATGATCTTGTGGAGCCAGGGAGACGGAAGACTTTTCATAGTTTTCTTTTTTGTTATGGAATCATGTACTGTTACATGTATTACCCGTTCTTAGAAGAACGTTTTGTAAGCCTTGAGACGATATATATTATGTATGGATGGAATGTATGTTTATTTTGAGAAGAATTCTGAGTTTTGGGGCGTGACAATATCTTATTAGGTAACTCATCTCATTATTTTTTTTCTTGAATCTTAAACCTAAAATGATTTTTTAAAATTCAATTGCATAACTTATTCAATTAATTAATTTTAAAAATTAGAATCATTTAAGAAATTCTATTGATTATCACATTCCAAAGGTTTGAAATTATTTACATTTCTAAAATAAATCAAAAATTTTAAAATAATGTTTCTTTAATTACTGTTGATAAATATGTTTTTTATGAGTAATATATGTTAAAGATAATTTGGTTGATATGTTGAAGTTAATATCGCAATGTACAACAAATAACTGTAGTTGTGAAAGGTGGGCATGAGGGGGGAATTGAAATGTTGTGAATGAAGTACGTAACATAAGAGAAATAGATATTTAATAATTCGCACTTACAGATTACAAGATGAAAGGAAAATCAAAACTCCACAGCCGGACAAACGTCCAGTAGCGTACAAAATTCACAACTTTGTTGTCTACAATTGAGGGGGGGGGGGGGGGGGGGGGGGGGGAAGGGAGAGAGGGTCATTAGTGATCATCCTCTCATCCCCGTACGACCCTACAAAACAAACAAAACAAAACAAACAGGAGTAGTATTTTGTATGTGTTGTTGAGTTGGGTCTGTAATTCCTCGATGGATGGATTAGTTGTTCATTTTATTTTGAGTGGGCGTATAATACAACACATTAGGGTTTATTTTATTACGTATATTGTTTGGACCGGATTAGGATTAGGATTAGGATTAGGATTAGGATTATAAATTAGGGTGTGAAGCCAAGGAAGTGTGGGGCACCCGTGGCTTGCAGCCACTGCGCTCCCTGGATAAAGGGACCGGTTGTGAACTGAGCAGCTTGACTTGGCTTTGTGAGGATCTTGATACCCTCCCACTTTACCCTATTGTTGGTCTTGGCACCTGGGCCTCGGTTTGCATACTCTGCGAAGTAGCAGGTGCTGAGAGCAAAGTCTCCTTGCCAGGGCAGCCATCCCGCTGGTTGGATAAAATCTGCCAATGTCGATTCCATAATCACGGCCCTCGAGTACTGCTTCCATGGCCGCCCCAGGTAGGTCGGGAGTTGGAACCTCAATGGGTAGAGTAGGCTCTCCGGGACAATCCGGCAGTTCTGGATCACTATGCCCGTCGTTTCTTTCGGATTTGTCCTTCCCTGTGCGGTCACCGTGTTTTGCTGGTTGTCCAAGGGCTTCCTCACCACGATCAGACAGTTTTGGATGACCACAGAGGAGTCGCCAAAGATGAAATCAACAGTGCCGGAGATGACACAATTGCGATAAAACTGGCGATGAGTTTGGGCGTACAACGTGTCTTGGTACCCATCTATTCTGCAGTTGTAGAAGGCGGACATGTCAGACTGGACTCGAAGAGCCACCGCCTGATGTCCTTTGGCCCCAGCCGTGTTTTGAAATCCCATTGACTTTGCTATAAACCCAGCCCCGATTGCAGCTGCAACCAACAAAACAAGTTAATATTTAATTTGAAGCAAGTTTTAGTTAGTTAGTTTAGTTTAAAATGAACCAGCGAACGAACGAACGAATAAATGATTGACTCACTGAAGGAGGCAGTCCTGAAGGTGGGGACGCCCGCGACGTTGTTTTTATTTCCAGTCACCATTGTTCGGCGCGGTCCATCTCCATACATGAACACGTTTACCTGCTGCTTGGTGACGGTAACATATTCATCGTAAATCCCTGCCTTCACGTAGATAACGTATCTCCCTTTAAAGTTCTTTGGGTACGCTGCAAGAGCCGAGGCAATGGTTTTGTATTGTCCACTCCCGTCTTGGGCAACTACTGCATTAGGCTTTAGATGCGCGGTGTTGGTCTGCAGTAGCTTCCTGTCTGCAGCAGAGAACCAGGCTGGGTACCCATCAGATGTCTCCTCCAGAAGACGTCGTCGAGAAATCGCGCTCGTGTTTAGTGGGATGTTGAATGCAGTTAGGATCTCGGAAATGGCTGAAATAATGGAGAGGGCGTTGTCGGTCAGCTGGCTGGCATTCAGAAGCCCATTCGACATTGCGTTCTTCAAGTCCGGCTGAGTAATTCCGTCCAGGCATGTTTGCTGGTACGAAACAACAGCGCTTAGCCAGTTCATGAGCTCGGCTTCCCGGTCATTTGCCGTGTTCAAGTTGCTGTCGCCCACACTTGAAAAGGAGGCTTGGAGCTCGTCGATGGCATATTGCAACAGCTCCTGGCAATCCTCCATCGCCATTTGGTTGTAAGAATCATTGGCTGCTTTCCCAATGGTCGAGCTATTTCCTAATGCCACTTTCACCTCTTGGATGGTGAATTGGATGGCCGCCCGGATGAAGTCTTCTGGGGTGGCGCTTTGGTTGTTGGCCACTGATTGGAGGCTTTCCACGCACGCTTTCTGGTAGTCAGTTTGGGAACAAATGGTAGCAACCGACTTTGAGGTTGTTGACAAAGGATTGCCGCCAGAGCTTGACGACGTCGACGACGATTTGTGGTTGTTCACACCAACGATAAGGCCAATCACTGCCCCGACGACAAGGATACCAGAGACCCCTAGGATGACGAACTTGCCTCCTTTCATCTTCAATAGTTGCTTGTTTTGTTCTCCCTATCTATCTTTGCTTGGTGTAAAGGTGGTGATGGTGGTGGTGGATTGTGGAAGAACTGGAAATTCTGTATGTAATGGTTCCCCAAGAGATTTAATGGGGTTGAGATAATAGATAGAGAGAATCCACTTAGCTTGGAATGAAGCCTGAGTTTCTTATAGGCATGGGGAATACTAAAATGGGAAAAACGAGTCCCTTGTGCATAGGAATATTGGGCGTTGAATTTCTTGTGGTGAAATTAGTCTTCCTTCTAAATGGATGGAAATGGAATTTTTTGTTATTATGAGGTTGAGAACTCAGAGAGATCGATGGGTCATACGATTCCTGACAGTTGAAAAGAAGAGTTAGAGCTAAATCCTCTCAAAGGTTTCTCCGAAATGATCTCCTACTCATTAATGGCTCATAACAGGCGCTTGCCTTGCTAGGTAGCTATTTTTGCATATTTATGCATGAACGACAAGAGTAATACCTTGTTATTGCTTCGATAGTGTTTTGACTCGATAATGATTTTTTTTTTTCTTTTGATCAAGACAATATTAATTTATTCTTTATTAACTAAGTAATAGATAAGAATAATTCACAAAACATGTTTCCAACTTTTTTATTTATCGAGTGCATGTGATACAGTATACTCCTAAAATATGGTCCTTTATACTTATCATGGGGTTTCATTTGTCCTCTCTTATTTTTTTTGTCACAATCTTTTTTACTATTTCTGCGCATAACTGATGGAGTTGATGTCTCAAGGCTCCAAAATTCATGATACATTTCTGTGAAGTACTTGAAAGGTTCCCATATGGACTCTTATTATTTTTTTAAAAATCAAATAACTAATTGATAAGAAACAAATAGAGAATACAGTTTTGTTGAAGATTTTGAATGTTTTAGTGATTATTTGTTATAATTGGTCCAACTTTTTTGTTTTATTTTGATATTATAAATTTTTTTTGTTTAGTGCTATTTTGATTGTAAATTAGGATATTGATCGATAAAATGTAAATTAGCAAAACAATTTATACTTTTTCAAATTGTTGTTATATATTTTTTTAAAAAAAAAATTGTAAGTGTAAAAATTCCATTTTAAATGTATACTTAGAGCCCCAATTAGTTAACCCTTCACCTTTTCTCTTCATCAAATTCAAATTCAATAAAAAAATAGGTTAAAATTAAAATTTAATCCCTTCGTCAAACTTATGCCAAATCAAGAAAAAACTGATTTTTTCATCAAGTTTAGTGAAATAAGTTTTTGGAGATAAATTTTGAATTCCTCAAGAAGATATTTGATAAAATGCTAGAAAGATTAAAGATTGGATTTCTTAAGAAGATTTTTGATGAAATGTTAAAAAGAGAAAAGATTGGAACATTTAATTTTTTTATCAAAAAAATTTAAAATAAATTTTGGGTATAAGTTGAGAATTTTTTTAAAAAAATCTGACCAATAAAGTGTAATATTAAATGAACTTTTAATTTAAAAAAATTATTCAAATTTAATGATAGTGTTTATACCATAATTTACATTTTCTATCGAGGATATTATTTTCTGTCCAAATAGCCTGTCAATTTTTATAAAAGCTTGATGAAAGATAATTCTATATCTAAAATGCCCACATAGAATATTTTGAAGGATGACAAGTGGTGTTTTAAAAAAAGAGTATAGCAGTTAATGGAAGTTGTAACCGAAAAACACTTGATATCGTATGAGTATCTTGTGTCAAGAGTAATTATTAGTACTTACCGATAGTTACTTGTAGTTATTTATGAAATTTATTCTATAAATAGGTGTATTGTAATCATTGTAAAAATAACACGACACACATCAACTAGTAACAGCCTATCTGTTTTTTATTTTATCTATGTGTAGATTATAAGTTTTTGTAATTCTCAATTTTAGTCTTTATATTTTTAATTTTCAGTCTTTGTATTTCAATTTCCATTCCCGCTTTGTATTCGTTTTCATTTTCCTTAGCAATAAGATTCATTTCATTCTTTCACCCAATTTTTTGAATTCTAAGTTTCTTTTGGTGAAGTTTAGAAACCCGGTAAAGAACCTCAATACAATTGCTTGATATTGCATTTTTCCTGTCCAGCTCGGCAAAAAGGTTTTTTTGGTAAACATATAGAAAATGTAAAAGGGTTAGAGTTGTTCTAAGTATAAGTAAATTTCTTGTGAATGGGTGGCAAAGCAAACAAAAGACAGCATAAAGGATGGCTTGCCCAGTAGTAGTACAACTCCTTTAAGCCATCCCACCTTCTCTGGGTTTGCCGCCCAAAACCCACTATACTGCTTTGCTTGGCCTCAGGTCGTGCTCAACGATGGCTGAGCTCAAACAATATCACTCCCAAATCATCCGATTTGGCCTCTCGTCTGATAATGATGCCATGGGCAAAATCATCAATTTATGCGCCCTCTACAAATTCAGAGACTTTGGCTATGCCCTTAAACGATGGTCCATTTCTAATTAATAGGAACCCAATTGATCCCTTGTCTTCTAGAGACACAGGAGTTCAAACATTATGGGAAAAGGCCAGCTCAATGGCCTCATAGTAAACTAGCACCGTGGCAAGAATTTTAACGGGGCAAACCTGTTGAGGAACCCCAAAGGAGAATGGTGAGACCTCATGTTTCACCTGTTGATCGATGGGAAAAGTTAAGGTATCCAAAGTTTTCATCCTCAGAAGGATGGTATACTCCAACAACTGCCACTCAAAAGTGCAGATTGCAAAGAAATCTTGCTACCAGGGTATTGCTAGATGTACATTCAGATTATCTAGGAAGCTCACCTCCTTGTCCTTGACCTGCGCAAAATATGGTATGGACTGGAGAAGAAATGAAATTGGTAAGGCATAAGAATAAAATACAGCTTGAAAAGGCTAGGGGGTATAAAGTCTCCTCGAAAGAAGTTCTTATCAGAAAGTTCAAAGAATTCAAGAGGTTTATAATATTTGAGGAGGAACCAAGCAAGGTATCAGATATGAGTGAAGACCAAGAAGGAGATATGCAGGGCATCGACAAGGAACAAGGCCAAGATTCAGATGGATCGAGATATTTTAGTCAGGAACTTGCTACAATTTAATTTGGTTCAATCACACCAAATGTGGATTGCAATATGATCCTGGTTTTGCCAATGATTTTTCAAGCAAAACCCGATCAGCCTGTTAGCCTCGACGAAGAAATCGACGACAATTCTAAAGCTACGATAAGAATAGAGAAAATCAAAATGAAAATGCCTTTGTCTCGAACTATAAGCATAGAGAAATATTTCAAAGTGAACACGGGTAATAATGTAAGTGCCTGTAACGGCTCGATACGTGTTTATTTTTGTGATTCTATGTTTTTGGTTAAGTGAGGAGACAGAATTAAAATTTGGGCATGGGTGTTAAAAAAAAATCTGCTCGTTAATGGTTAAATTAATAACATGTGAAGGTCAAACTGAGATAGAAGGTAACAAACGATATTGATATGACTATATTAATGGATAATTCGAAATATTTACGAGTGAGAAAAGTTGAACTTCAGGGGTCACCACTCGAGTGGTGGGGGTCCGCACGTGCCCTCGAGCGGGCTATCGGGATAAGTTTGAAATAATCCAAAAGATTGGAGAAGATTTTGAGGGTTTCTATATATATATATCTCAGCCCTTAGGCCAGACCCACGTGAGAGATTTTCTTTCTTTCTCTCTTCTCTTCTTCTCCTCTCCATCTCTAGAGAGAGAGAGAGAGAAAAACATGTTCCTCATAAAAATCCTAACCCTCCATCCTTCAAGTTGAAGATTGAAGCTAGATTGGAAGCAAGCAAGGATAGAAATTAAGTTTTGGAGCAAGGAGGTAGAAGATGAAGCACCAAGGAGCCAAAATCTATCAACATCAAAACCCTAGGAGGGAGAAATTGAAGGAATCCCAAGCTCTTGAGTAAATCCAAAGTAGGATCTAAATTATCTTGCATGTTTTCGTTCATTTGGGTTGATATTTTGTTGATATGCATAAAATTGAGTTAATTTCATGTATGATGGATAGATTAAAAGATTTATGTATGTATTGCATTGGGTTGGACGGAAATGGGGATTTTTGAGAAATGATAAACCATGATTTTGAGAAATTTTTGCATAAAAAGGCTTTATGAGACTTGAATCCAATATTTTTGTGGTGGAAATTGAGATTTGAGACATGTTTGACGAAGGGTTAAGGGTTTTGAAGTTAGAAACTCAAACCAGGAGAGTCTTGGGATTTTTTTCAGGCGACAGCGCACTCGAGCAGAGCCCTGTCCGCTCGAGCGCTCAACTGGCAGAGAGTTGGGCGTTCGAGCGCCCGAACGTCTGCTCGAGCTGACTGACTGCGCAGGGCTAACTTTTTTTTATCATATCTCCCTCTTCTGGACTCCAAATAGGGTCATTTTTGTACTCAAATCAAAGCCTCGAAAGTCCTCTTTCCAACAAGACTACTCTCACAAGAAAATACTTTTTGTAGAAAGAGTTATGATTAAAATAGTGAGGGTATGTCAAATTTTCTTAATCATTTTTCGCTTGTTTTTGGCCAAATGCTTTTAAAAAGGATATTTTCATTAATATTGAACCTTTTTATCAAAATTCTTATCCCTTGGGCTATGGATTTACCTACCTCACTACACTTGGGTTGGGATGCTAATATCATACTGATTGGTGATGTTTGTGATTAAAATGGATTTTTGACATGTGACTAAGGTCTTGAGAACAAGTATGGGTGTAGAAAATTGTGGACTATGTAGTGACATGGTTATCATTTATGAGTTTAAGCTTTAGAAAGAAAACATAAATTTTAACTTGTGTATAAATGTATATGCATATGATGGGTGCATTTTATTTTCTTCACACTCCATGATTTTAAAGGAATTTAATTTTGTGTTATTGGTGCATTATGAGATTAATGAAAGAAATATGATGCATTTGATTTGAAAAGAGAGATTGAATACTAAAACCAAATGTGACTTGACAATAAAATGAGAAAGTTGAAATTGGAAGTGAAATGATATTGTGTGAAATAATTAGGAGAGGAACCGGTTGTGAGTTGGACTCCTGAATTTTTGTGAAATTGAACAAATAATGAACCGTATGGATTGATGTAGATTAAGTTGGCCTGGCGGGTCCGCGGTAAAAGATCAAAAACTTGCGCAAGATGAGAACCACATGCCTACGGGTTAACCCCCGAAATGTGGTGTTGTGTCGTGGTGAATTATAGAGCTATCTATTAACCAATGGCTTCGCGTAGCCTATTAGAAATTAATAGAGAAGGGTTTCTATAAACTGCACCCAATACCAGTTCATTAATTGTGATACGATTTTGTGATAAATCGGGTAATAAAATTGTGACACGATTTTTGTGAAAAATCGGATAATAGAATGGTGATGATTTGGATAATATGAAAGGATAAATGGGAACAAACCGGTGTGCGTGAGTGTGTGCGTGTGAAAGAATAATAAATTGGTGAAAACTTACATTTTTCTTCAGTTGCACCCATCACACCTCACAAATCATGCATTACATCTGAGTTAATCTATATCCTACGAGTTTCAGTTCATGTATGTTTACCAAACTATTTCAGGTTTTGAAGGCCGGGGACGATACCAGGGTAAGGGATGCTTTGGGAAAGACTAGAAGGAAGATTTTGGATTTGATTATATTTTTGCATTGTGATTGTGTACAAATCGGAATTGAGGATTGTAATTAAAGATATTATGATTGTAAATGAACTTTTGAGATTTCAAGCTTTTGTTGTAAATTTGATATGTGCGAGAATATAGTTGTTTAAAGAAAATTTTTATATAATCGGAACTCAAATTCTATGATGAATGAAATTCGTAGATGATGATCCTTAGGAGGAACGGTTTGGGGTTGGTTCACGGGTCCCTAGGGTTTGGGGTGTAATAGAATGGTATCAGAGCTTTAGGTTCGAATACCTAAGAGCCGTGGGGAGTAACCATGACTATAGTATGTGACCTGTTTGACGAGGTTAGGCACCACTACACAACATGAGTTGTGTGCTCGCATGGGTTTCTGATTAAATTGTGTTGTGCGTGTTATGTGTTTATATGAGCATGGAAGGTTAAGTCTTGGGGTGATGTGGCATGTCATATCGCGTCCGATCAACAACTTTGGGGTTCGAAATAGAAAAGCGTTTGGCCGACGTTCTTTCTATGAGAAATCTAAATTAGTTACCCGGATTGTTGCGTTGCTCTAGGGTTTTCCCTCGGTATGTGAAAATGTGTGAATGTGATGTGACTAGGTGCTAAGTAGTGTGTAGCTTAACTTTAGGAGGTTAGATTGAGCTCGACCTAGTTGGGTATCGTGATATCTTTGTTGTAGGGATTATGCCCGCGGGGCTAGGATGAGTTGTGACTTAGACGGTGGTATGAGTGGTGGAATTAGTACCCAGTAGCCAGTGATTGTGGTGGGTGTAAGCTCGAGAGATGAGCAATGACTGTTCGGAATATGTTGTATCCATGTGAGTCGAGGG
>JAULJZ010024381.1:0-15503 GCA_032270985.1 Heliamphora pulchella | reverse complement strand
TTGGGGGGAGGGGGGGAGGTTGTTTTTGATATTTCGAGATTGAGGGTGGTGCGTGATTTGTTATCGTCGTTCTTCTTTTCTTGCTCTCTTATTGGGCTTCTCATCCCCACCCTATTTTTTTTATATAATACTTTTGTTGTTTATAAAAAAGAAAAGAAAAGAGAAAGTGATGGGATCTAGGAAGCATAAATACGGATACGATACGATACGGATACGGCGATACGACAAAATAAAAAAAAAGTAAGATACAGGTACGGCTAAGATACGTTTGCTAAAAAAATATTTTTTATAGTTTGTAGTATTGTATGATTTATAAAACTAAACCAAAAGCAAGTGTTAATTCATTTTGTTCTTATTTTGAAACATTCAATAACTATCCAAGTCAAGAAAAACTAAATAAGTAATAAATGAAAAAGAATTTCTATTAAGCATAGAAGAAAATATCTAGATGGTAGTATATTCATAATAATAAAACCAAAAGATCAACTAAATAAAAAAATAACTTTTTTAAAAAAAAAAAAAAAAAAAAATTGAAACGTATCCAAAAAGTATCCCATCCGTATCCAAAACATATCCCATGCACATCTTTCTGTGTCCCGGGCATATTTAAAACGTATCTAAAGTTGAAAAATAAAAAATTATTTTTGGATACTTCTCAAGTGTATCCGATATGTATCTCTGCGTATCGGGCCGTTTTTAGAGCATCCGTGCTTCATAGGATGGGATGGGGTTTGTTGTATTGTTAGTCTTATGCTTCTTAGAACAAAGGTTGATGTGTCAAGGTTCGATTGAATGATGAATTATACATTATATTCAAGTTACCTCTCTTCATCTCTTAACATCTCTTGTTTGCTTCAGATTTTATATCATTGTACTTAAGAAGAGATGAGGCTATGCAGTATTGATCTAGAGAGTTGAGGATTGAGCAGAAGATGGAGATTTGATTAAAATAACCGAGGAACAGTTCGTATAGTTCTTTGACGATGGTGGACATGGATTGTGTTTTTTTGGGGTCAATTTAGGTTCTAAGGGAGGTTGTTAGGTTTGTTGAAGATGTCACGTTCTTTAGAAAGTTAGGAATGACGCCAGAGTGAGCTCAACCGTTGGCCTATGCATATGTTTAGTAAAGAGAATAATCTTCTCGTTTAAGAATAATCAAAACGAAAAATTGAAAGTGTTCAATTGGAACATGAAAACGTGAGTAAATTGGTCCTAGTTACTCTTCGGCACAGAGTGGAAGAAAGGAGGAGATTCTTGAACGAGGAAAATGATCCAATGACTTCGAAAGAATTGTACGAGGAGTTGTATGAGGTGAAAATCTTATGTATAGTTCTGTAGAGTCGCAGTAAGGGTGACTTATCTGTTAACTTTTCCACTATTACCCTCAAAAAATCAAACTCTGCTTTATGTAAAGTTGTCAGAGAACAATTAACCTTTGGATTTGAAATCACTGCTTATATATCTGGTATTGGCCATAATTTACAAGAATATTCTTCCTGGCGCATGCGTCAAGGCATGATTAGTTTAACAAATTTCACTGCATTGACCATAGTAAACTCCTTGTTTTATCGAAATTCCGAAAAAGAGGTTTGATTTAAGCGGCCAGGTACAACATTACATTTGACACCTGAGGAAGGTACAACCCAACTGTGAGGTAGATCAACAGGTATTACAATAATACACAGATGAGTTTTGGTTGGTACAAATAAGAGGTGTTTTCCTGTAGCTCTTTTAAAATGGGGAGTTGGGATAAAATGAGCAAATCTTATTATTCTAGCAAGGAATAGAGGTAGTGGTTGGTTGGATGTGGCGTCGTTTCTCACCCAGGTGTTGTCTAGGGATATCAGGTCTATGAGGTTCATAATGATAGTGGAGTAAACAAAATGGAAGTATGTTATTCTGACCAAGATGAGAGAACATAAGAAACTGGCGAATAGAGGTCCTTCTTTGCTGATTAATTTCAAGCATCTTTGAGAACATATACAATAATGTGGTGAATTTTTATTATGATTGTGTTGTAGTTTGTATAATGGAAAACTTCCAGGATTCTTCTAGTCAAATTATATGGGCCATTCATGGAAAACTTCAAATGTTTTATTTCCTCGTTTGTATCAGTTGGTCCATTCTCCTGATTTGCTCATTGCTTTTATGGCATGTTATAGCATGGCTCCAGTTTCATAGAAATTTGATTTTTCTATAAAGTCAATGACAGAGAATCAATTGAAATGTCGTTCTTGTTGTTTAATCTTGGAAATTGTTCTTTGAGACCTAAGGGAGTTAATTTGGTCTCTTCATTCTTCGGGTGTTTCCACTTCTAAATCTTTATTTAATAAAATTATTGATAATCCAAGTGATGTTTCTTGTCATTGTCAAAAGAAAATATTAAAAGTGGGTGGGCCTCTTGAAGACTATAGGAGACTAAATAGTTATTTTGTCCTCAATGGTGCTTTATGTGTACAAGAGAGAAAATTCTCGGATGACTTATTTTTGCATTGTTTATTGATTTTATCTCTATGGTATTCTGTTGGATATTCCTCGTGTGGCATCCACAACCTGTTTACAAATGATTTTAGTAGATAATAGGGTTTTTGGGTAGAGCTAGACGGCATTTTTTGTGTGGAATTGTGTTGTTTTCACAATTTTTCGAGGTCATTTTGTTGGAGCACAATGCTAGAATATTACAAGATAAGGTTGGGAATGTCAATATTTTTTATAGGATTTGGTGTCTATTGTACTTTTGGGTATCAATTTCTCATCCTTTAATGGTATCCCGTTGTTTTTGATATTTAGAGATTGGAGGGCGACGTGTGATTTGTTGTAATTGGATTTTTTTTCTTGTTCTTTCTTTTGTTCTCATGTCAGACTCCAATCCCCACACGTATAATTCCATTTTATCATTATATTTCATTTTAGTTGCTGATCAGAAAAACAAATTTAGAAGGTCCTCTTGTGGTGAATTTGGAGAAGTGGGAGACATAGGGCAATGATGGGTTTGATTTTATCACTTTGCTTCCTTAGTCAAGGTACAAGTGACATTGATGGAACGATTAACGAAGGGCCATCTATCGTGAATGGTGATAATGAGAAGTTTAATTCAGATTCTAAAAAGAAAATTCAAACTATTTTAAGATTAAAAGGTCTTTGGGTACTTGAAGGGCCCACAATGAGGCAAGAGGAAATATTAGAAGAGGAGTTTTGGAATGGGCAAATCCTTAGTTACACGAAGTGGGGGCGATGGAGCGAGGGTGGATCAGGGGCAAGGGAGCGAGTGCGTATTGAAGAGTCTAGTGCGCCTATGAGAGTGTGCGTATATTTTATATATTTTAACAAATAATTTTTTACTTAATTGTAGTATATGTTAAAATATGAATAAATATTGTAGATTAATGTCAAATACAAATTATTTTTCGTATAAATAAATGCATACTATGTAAACATAAAGTACTAGAATAAATTTAAATTAATTTTATTTTATAAACTTATTAATTCTATAGATTTCTCTTATTTCGTAGCTTTTCTTTTGTTTTTTTGGGATTTATATGTTTGAAAGGTTTCATCCTTGTTGGGGCGAGGTTCTTTCTCGATGAGAGCAAAGTTCTTACAAGATTCTTAGTTTGGAGCGGGGGAGCAAGGTTCAGAAGCAAATTCGCCTCCCCTGGAGGAGGATCGTGCAACTAAGGGCCACTTTTGATCTTGGACTCCAAGTCTTAGATGGGTTGGGATGTTGGGTCTTGTGAAGGACTTGGACCTTGGGGACCAAATATTGAAATCATGTCCATAAAGTTTATTGTTTTATAAAGAGGACATGCTTCTTGTTAGCATAAATATGCTTACAATTTAATGAGGTGAAGGTTTTAAGTTGTAAAAACAGACTTAAATGCCATAATATGGGTAGTGCCACACAGGATTTGATCTAAGACCATTTGGATAGATGAGGGACATACATCAACTATAATATTGTTGTAACGTAGGAAATCTTGATGTTCTCTTGTGATCATAGATGGTGCATATAATGGTCAAAGCACTAAATCCAACTTTCCAAAGATTTCATCTAATTTCTTCCCTCAATCTCTCCCATAATGTTTCTATTGCTTTTTGGCATTTTCCCACTTGGTTCAAATTTCACGGAATTTCATTTTTTGTTCCAATTTTGAATGATCATAAGACAGTTGAAATAGATGTTTCCTTGAGGCCTAATCTTTGTGATAAATGGCATGGTTTCTTCACTCTTCAATATTTTTTCATTGAATTCTTTTTTTCCAACATTATTGACAATCCAGGTGTTCCTCCATTCCACCCTTATAGGCTTATATTGACAATCCAAAATTATTGAATTCTTTTTTGTCATTGTTTTAAAAGGGTTTGGAAAGTTGATGTGCCTCTTAAAGTCCAGAGTTTTATGTGGATTTTTGGCTGATAATAGTCTCATATTGATGACATCTTTCAAAAAAGAAGACCAAATTGTGGTCTTGGTTTAGGGGTGTATTGTGTGTTGGAGTAATGACAAATCATTGTGATATGTAGTTTAGGGCTTATTTTCTTTTGTATTTTGACTTCTTGTTGTCGATCTCGTTGTACTCATTTTCATAATATGTTTTCTTTTGTCGCTAATCAAAAAATCTACCACAACCATTCATCCAGTTATTTCTTTTCTGTAAAATCTGCCTCTGAAGGCATAGATAAGTGTTTTCTATATGTGAGTGAGTGGAGGTCGATTTCTCAGTTATTGTAGGTTGGGAAGTCCAGATACAAAGGGAAGGAAGTGCCTTACACGATTTGGCTTTTGGTCGTGTCAGCTATAAATTTTTCCCATTTGTTATATCTATATTCTGCTTACCAGCAAGATTAACTTCTTTACTTAGATAGGGACTGCATCATTAAATTGTGTTAGGGGTACTTTTAATCTGCTTGATTTTTCGGTTTTTCTGTTTCTATGTTTTAAAGTGTTACTTTCGGTTGGACATCCTTCCATTTTTTACACGATTAACATTTTAAATGAAATTTGTGATTTTGTACTATGACAATAAAATCAAAAAACTAGCCTCTACTTATAAAAAGTGGGAGTAAGGCTGTCTACCTTCTATCTCTCCCATACGTTTTAATAAAGCAGGAGCCTGATGCACTTGTTACGACCATTGATCTTTTAGTTAACCTTTAAATGCATCCCATGTTATCCTAGTCCAATTGTATGAACTGCACGTTCATTGGTTTAACCAGTAAGCTGTATATGCACACTCAATGCATCAATTTACTCGGTTCCATTAAGCGCCAATCACATGATAAGCCGCCTCATTGGTGGTTTCTGGTGAATTTATTTGACAACTTGTTTCAATTTATCAGTATTAACGAGATTTTGTGTTGCTGCCCAGTTTTGGAAAGGTCTGTTTGAAATGTTTGGTAAAGCAATTTTGTTAGGTACAGTGGCTTGGTTCTTTATATATTGTGTACATTCTTCCTGAGGGTTCAATCATCGTTTTTTCTTTTTGAATTTGGCCTTCTTCTGTTCCTCTTGCGATGGTAAAAGTATTCTAGGAACAAAGATAATTTTTGGTGCTCAACTTTGATTCACGTGCATTTGGGAAAAAAGGGTGGTTGTGTACTTCTATTGGTTTTCATTTTTCTTAACTGTTGTTTTTCCCCTTTTTTTTTGAAGTGTTCATGATTATTTGTTTTTTTGAAATGTTCATGATTATTTGGCAGGTGCAAAACAACCTTTGTACACCAAAAAATGGAGAGATTTTGGTTGCTTCCACACAAGATTTTCTGACATCTTCCTTCCTCATAACAAGGAAGGACACATTTTATGATCGTGCTTCATTTTCCCTTTTGTGTTCTTATATGGGGGACGGCATGGATCTCATTGATTTGCCTACACCTGCATTGATTAAGGTAAGAAAGAGGAGCCACATATGGGACATATTTTGTTTCCAAATCCCAACTCTATTCTTCACATTTTCCAACATTATTTATTTTCATTGTATTTATCTCAACTGTATTGTTTTGTCATGTATGCTTCCTTTGGCCAAGAGTTTTCTGTAGCATGATGTTGCATTTTATCCTTCAAGAAACTCCCCTGGTTGATCATGGTTCCAAGAACAAGAAGACGTGTTCACATGATGTGAGACATGTGGCCATGGCTGCATGTAATTATGTTACTGGGAATGACCAGGTTTTTGAATTGAGTGAGGTCAAGGTGAGCTTAGTTGTTTAAGAGACTGACTTTTTGCTTAATGGTCTCTGCCTTGTGGATAAAGATTAGAAATGAGCCTCGGCTCATTTGTTGATAAAGAAGATCAAATTAATAGTGAGATTTTGAATTTTTACTCAAATTTGTATTCTAGTGGAGGGGTCGTGAGATTAGGGATTGAAGGCTTGGAATGGGCTCCTATTGATTCTTTAGAGTCTACATGGTTGGAGTGGCCTTTTGAAGCAATTGAGATTATAGAGGCGGTTTTCAAGTGCGAGAGAGACAATGCACCGGGTCCAAGTGGGTTCTTTTTAGTAGTTTTAAGGATTGTTGGGAAGTTGTGAAAGAAGATTTAATAAAGATTTTTAGGGAGTTCTTTTTATAGTGGAGTCGTTAATGCTAGTACTAATGTATCTTTCATTTACTTGATTGCCAAAATGGATAATTCCTTGAGAATTAGTGATCTTAAGCGTATTAGCTTGGTAATATCATTGCACAAAATTTGGGTAAGGTATTATCAAAAAGATTGAGAGCTGTTTTGGTATACACTATCTAGATATGCAAGGAGCTTTTGGGGAGGGACGCCAAATCTTAGATATGGTGTTGGTGGCTTGTGAGGTGGTTGAAGATTACTGAAGATTTAACAAGGAAGGTTTAACCTTTAAAGTTGATTTTGGGAAGGCATACGACCACGTAGATTGGGATTTTTTTTTATAGAATTAGTGTTAACTAGAAAAGGGCTTGAATTGAGATGGTGAAAGTTGATTAGAGGATGTTTAACGTTTTGTATGTCTGTTATTGTCAACGCAGAGACCGGCAAGAGTTTTAAGGTTTCTAGAGGTCTCAGATAAAGGGTCGTCGTTTTCCTCCACTCCGGTAGTGGATGTACTGGGTAGAATGATTGAGGAGGCTAAAAAGGTGGGTTTAGTGTTTTTTTCTGGGTGAGAAGTGATAAGATATCTCTATTACACTTATAGTTTGAAGATGACACTAAATTTTTTTTTTCATTGGGAGAGGAATCCAAGGTGGTTAATCTTTCAGTGGTGAGGATTTTCGAGATTACATAAGAGGATTTAAGGTTAATTTGGGTAGAAGTTATATCATGAGTATCAATGTCGGATTGAATTGGTTGCAGAGGTCAGCGGGTATTAAAGGTGTAATATTGAACATTAACCCTTCACATATTTGGGTCTCCTATTCGGAGTTAACCCTATGAAAGAGTCTTCCTGGGTATTGATTTTAGAAGGAATTGGTATAGGGTTGGAGGGGTGGAAATGAGCATTGTTTTCTAGAGAGAGAAGGGGGGGGGGTGGTTATACGTTGGTGTAAGTAGTGTTAAATAGCACGCCAGTTTGTTACTTGTCTTTGTTTGAGATTCCATAACGGGTTGCTAATAAGATTGAAAAAATGATGATGGATCTCTTGTGGGAATGTATGGAGGAAGGTAGGAAAGATCGTTTGGTTAATTGGAAAAATAGTATCTAAATTAGAAGGAAAAAGGGGTCTTGGGATGGGTAATATTGTAGCTAGGAATGTTGGTCTCCTTGGTAAGTGGTTATGAAGATGTCCTATCGAGAGGAATTCACTTTGGCATATGGTTGTTAGAAGTAAATTTGGAGTTCAAGCCAGTGGGAGGAATTGTTGTGTGGTTGATAAAGACAGTTGTCATTCTCCTTGGAAGGGTATCTCTAATATTCTTCTCTTGTTTATGAGGTTTATTTATTTGAAGGTGGGGAATGGTGAACATGTTCGATTTTGGGAGGATGTTTGGATTGGTAATACTAACCTCAACGTTTCATTCACTCATTTGTATCGATTGGTCCTCTCTCCTAATATGTCAATTGCATCGATGGCATCTTCTAACATGGCTCCTATTTCATGGAACTTCAATTTTGCTAGAAACCACAATGACAAGGAATTGTTTCAAATGACGTCCTTGTTAGTTAATCTAGCTAATTGCTCTTTGAGACCGGACATCGTTGATAAAAGAGTTTGGTCCATTCATTCTTCGTGAGCCTTCTCTTCTAAATCATTCTTTGATCAAATTGTTGACATCCCAACCGATACTCGTGTCCTTATCAATAGAAAATTTGAAAAGTGATAGGATGTCCTAAAGTTAAGGTACTTATCTGGTCTTTGATTTATAGAATCTCATTACTGATGAAATGTTGCAAAAGAGGAGACCAAATAGTCACCTTAGCCGTCATTGGTGCGCTATGTGTAGAAGAGGAGGAGAATCCTTGGATCATCTAGTTTTGCATTTACCATTGGATCTTTCCCTATGGAATAGATTATTTCATATGGTGGATATTTCTTGGATGGCATCGGCAAGTTGCTTACATATGATTGTAATTGATTACAGAGGCTTCAGATCAAATATGAAGGCGAAAGTTCTGTGGAATTGTGTTATTTTCACATTTTTTGGCTCATTTGGTTGGAATGCAACATTAGAATTTTTGAAGATAAGGTTGATGATCCCAATTTATTATGGGATAGTGTGTTTTTTGTCATCATTTTTGGTACCGGTTTCCTCCATTCAAGGGTATGGGTATCCCATTATCATTCATTTCTAGAGATTGGAGGGCGGTGTGATTTGTTGTAATTGGTTGTCTTTCTTTTCTTGTGGCCTTTTGTTATTTTGGTGGACTTTCATCCCCACTCTCATTGTACACTTCTATTTTGTTAATATATTTTTCTTTTGTTGCTGATGTAAAAAGAGGTCTCTGCTTTGTGATCCTGACCACTTTTACCCACTCAGTGTTAAAAATGATCACTTCTGCTTCCTGCATGACGGCATTTTTTATAACACGCGTATCGGGACCAAAGATTCACCTAACAGATGAACCATCCTAAATCTTATAAATACGTAAGACCAAAACTTGAGTGTGTATTAGAACTTTTTCCTAATCTCGTGTACAAACAAAGTGAATGGTAGTCGTACCAACTACGTGCAACTTGAATTTTGATGGGCATCGAACGATGCTTCGGATTGCTCCCTCTTGTGAGGCCTACCTAGTACTGGTGGGGCTACTAAAAAGAACTAAGCCTATGGTTACAGTTACCCGCTTTCCCCAGATTTTAGAATAGACTGTGAGTTTTAACCCGAGTTTTATTAGATTTTTGTATGAGGTTCAGAAGTTTCTATTTTCAAATTGATCATGAGGATTAAAGGCTTGGAGTTTACTGTAGGGCTTTGGCTTAGCGGTTCAAGCCCGATCAAGGTTTCTTAGATCTCGTTGGACTACATAATGCGCTGTCAACTGTTAGGTGTCTGGTCGATCAAAAAAAAAAAAAACTGTTTGGTGTCTGCTATGTGAATCTTGTATTTTGATTTTGTTTGGGCAGGCACCCAAGTAATCATGATTACCGTATCTTTTCATTTCATTTTACTTGTCAAAACAAAAAATACCATGGCTTTGCATTCTATATCAACCCATGTTTTTGCCTTCCTCTTCCCCCCACATTTCAGTCAATGTCTTCTTTGCCTCTTCTCTTGGTGTGCAGGTATTAGTTTTATGGCACATGACTAAACCATCTTAATTGGTTTCTCTCATTTACTGCCAATTTATGCTACTTCTACTGTCTCATGAATGTTTTTCTACTACTACTACTACTATTACTAAACATGACACATCTAGATCAACGTTTTATCCTGGCCACACTCATTTTATGGTCATGTTTCTTAGTTGCTCAGCAGTATGCCATGTGGAGCAGGAATGACCATGTATTGTCCGGTAGTGTTTATTTATATTTAGGTTTCATAGGCATTTTCTGATCACATAATCCACCAATGTAATTTTTTTGTAAGTTTCAGAGTGATCTACCTACGAATATAATAGCAGGGAATGGCAACCAACTTTTTCCTCTGGTTGTTGTAGGGAGGCACAAATACACTTCCTTGTAACTGTTCAATACAGGATGTAGAATAAAGGGTTGCGATCAGCAGAGGAACGCTATTTGATTTGGGGCGTAAAGTGAAGTTTTGTGATCTTTTATAGCAGTGGAATGAAATAAACTTCTTGTCGTTATATGTAGAGTCGTCTCCTTGGTAGAACCATTAATATTTGTGGCTTTTTCATGGAGTAGACATATATGCTTCTTGTTAAGTCACCAATTGTTCTAAAAGCTTAAGTTATTAAGAATAGGCCCAACAATGTATCAAGTTGTCCAATGCTCCCCCTTACGTGCGACCATATCTTGCACATAAAGAGGCAGCTAAACTGAACAGGTACACGCACACACATTGTATAATAACAAATATAATAGGGAAATGCATCACGAGACTTGAACGCATGACCTTTTGGAACCAGAGCTCTTATACCATGTTAAGTCACCAATTGCCCCAAAAGCTTAAGCTATTAAGAAATGGGTTCAACAATGTATACCAAGCTATTTCTCATGCTGTGATATACAAATGCCATAGTTGCTAAAAGGTTTAGCACTTTCATTAATTATGGGAATTAGAAGAGAGGATAAATAAGGATATGAAATTTGGGTCTTGAAATTCCTTCTGATTGTATTATAAGATGTTGATTTATTATAAAAAAGAGGATTTAGTGTTTATTTTAATCAATGTTTTATCCATTGATGTTGTAGTGACAAATTCAAATATTTGTACATATCCTTACGAAAAAGTGAAGAGAGAACAGGATCGTGAACACGGTACTCTAACCAGGGTTCTAAATTGCGATATTGGTATCGGTATTGGTGATATGACTATATATCGGTCAATATCAAAAAGTATCGGCCAATACATTTGTAAATATCAGTATCAAAGGTCCCAAATCCCAATATGCATCGGCCAATACGATACGTAACAATTGATATTTAAACCTTGACTCTAACTTTGAAAATCCAATTTATTCCTATTATATGGTGCCTTAATCTACACAAATCTGCCAGAGAGAGAGAGAGAGAGAGAGAGAGAGTTTCACTTTTGAAGTAGATTTTTATAATCATAATCAGCTTGAAGAGTTTCAAATCAACTTCAAGGAACCATGAATTCCATTGGCTACTCAAATATCTTGAACGGCTGCTTTAAAAAAGAATGATAAGGCCACCTTTTTTTAATATTCTTTTAACTGTTACTATTATCTACTTTATGGTGGAGGCGGTTGGTAATGATATTGGAACAGAAAGGCTGTGATAAGAGTCAGTGATAATGTAAGTTATTAAGCGAAGACAGTGGTAGTCGGTGATATGGGAAGAGAAAAGCTGTGATGATCGTCATTCATAATGGAAACTACAGTTACTGAAATTGGAGGCGATTCTAATTGTAGCAAAACGAAGAGTCATCACTGAACCCCTTTAACACCAACGGTAGATAGGAACCGAACTGTCATCACTGAAGGAGGCAATCATCAATAATATTTGAGCAAGAAAATTGCTGTTGGATGTGCTGAACCACTAGCATGTTGAATGCACACTCCTTCACTTAACCCACCTGTTTATAACCACATGACTTGTGAGAAACATGATCTCTAATCTCACTTTGCTATGTAGAATTGAGCAGTGTAGTGAATTTTTTATTCTTTGGTATCTCTGACCTTTGATCATTCCAACTTCTTCATTTGCTGTTCTAATTTTATTGAAGAGTTACGCATATATATTGGATTTTGGTCTTACTAATTTTTCCAGGAAATTAAACCCGTATACCCATCAAAAGAAAACCATTATCACATATCACAAACTATTTGCCCAGTACAATCATCGATGAAGCTTTAATTTCCGACTAATCGATAAAATAAAACAATAGTTCGATTTATTTTGTAGAAATACTAGACAATGAATTGGGGAAATGGAAACTGTGAACCCATTCAAAGCCTGACTGTAGGAGCGTTCAATGTGATGTAATGCCCATTGCTTGATATGAAAATTTTGAAGCTTAAAATTCCATGACATGGGCTTCACCGTATCCTGCTTGTTTGGGTCTAAGAAAAAAGTTGCTCTGGTAGTTTAGATTCTGTTAGTGATTCTAATTTTGGTCTGTATTCATGTACTTTACTTGTTTATATGCTTTACATCTGTGAGTTGGAAGTATTGTAAGTTGCTGTTGCTTTAGCGTGGTGCCCAATGTATGCCAGAACTCTCCGTAAATGCTTATACTAAGTGGACAAATTGGTTTAGCTTGCCTACTTTTCTTGAAGTTCTATTTTCTCAATATAGAGTACAGTTTAGTCATATGGACAAATGAGGCTGACTTGATTTAGTAGACTGAGACCACCCGCCATGGGCATACAATTTGTCCAAACCCAGAATTGTTTCAGTCTTTCAGATAGTTCGTCCAATCTGGATTTGATAAGGCAGGTTGGATGGGATTGTCAAGATATTGCCTCATCAACGGTGGTTGGTGGTTGGATCTGCCAATTAATTAAAGTCACCAGCTAATAGGCATATTTGGAATTGGCAATGGTGGAAGTTCCATAATTAGGTGCTGCTAGAATACCTCTGGGTAAATTAGTGGTTAATTGGATTTAAAAATTTTTCTCTTACATTATGCTTCTAGATAATTTAATACCACAAAAGCTTTCTTATGGAGTAATATTCTCTCTCTCTCTCTCTCTATATATATATATGTGTGTGTGTGTGTGTGTGTGTGTGTGTGTCAGCTGTTTTCTAATTTGAATGTAACTATTGTTATGCAGCCAATAGAGCTTTGGACTGGGAAACAATTATTCAGTATTCTATTGCGCCCGCATTCAAATATGAGAGTCTATCTCAATCTCACTGTTAGGGAAAAGAATTATAGCAAATCTGGGGAGACAATGTGTCCTAATGATGGTTTTGTTTATTTCCGAAATAGTGAGCTTATATGTGGGCAACTAGGAAAGGCTACTTTAGGTCAGTTTCCTTTTGAATTTCCGTTTTGTATCATCAACTTTTCATCTCTATTATTGTTTCTGCTGCTTTCCTAAAACTTCATGTTATTTGCCTTGTGAAATGTTCATCCGCAAATGATTATAGAATAGCATTTGTAAATGTGGATATCTCCTTTTCTACTTATCTATTTTAAGACAATATTTAAAATCTTATATGATCAATCCATTATATATAACTCATGGGACTCTTTTGCGGGAGGATTATACTTCTCCCTAATGTTTTCTATGAACTTGGATACCAGTGGAACAGCTCATCACTTTTCTAACCGTCTCTACTTTTATATTTCAATTGACATGGGAAATAAGAAACAGATTTTATGACCAGTCTGAAAACTCAAAGGAACGCCAGATTCTACATCCCGCACATTTTGAAAGTTGTAGTAAAAACGACAGTTATACCTGGCATCCTACATCTTATGCAACCCAATTTTTCTCAACATCTTACTGAAGTAGTGCTTAAAGTATTATCTATTATATAGCTGGTCCCAAGCCCGGAGAAAGGAGGAGGCTTGTACATTAGGTAGTTGATAGCCAACATGTAAAAAAACCCATTAGATCTCTATGAACATGAATCCAATGAATGGCCGATTGGGACAAAGGTTTGGTTTGGTTTGGTTTATCTTACTAAACTAGTCTTCTACTTGTATGTTGATTTTTTACGTATGTAATTGAAAATCTTTCCCTTGATATCATGCTGACATCTTAGGCCTTTTCATGGAATACAAGGTGGTGTACCTACAGATTTTTACTACTATTATTTGGTTATAATATTTGTTTTTTTTCTTCGGTCAAATAGGTTAACTAATGATTTTGATTATTTTTTTAATATTCTATGATTTGAGGGATGCCCACATCTAGTAAGTAGTCACCTGTGCAGGCACATTACTAGCCAAGTAAAGTTCCATGTGGTGTCGTAGAATTTCGACACAAAAGTGAAGAAACTACGGTGAGCTATTTGGTTATTAAAACCCTAATTCCATCACAGAGGTGCTGGCCATTGTGGGGAAAAAAGAATTCACAGACATGTGGCTGCTGCTCTTTGCTTCCCCTGGTGTTATACTGAATATTTTTTTTAATCTCCCTGTCTTTATTTTCTTCTTGATCTTTCTCTGATTCTCCCCTTCTCTCTTTTTCTTATCTACTTTGTGTCTCTATCCTGTTCTCTGCTTCTCCTTTCTCTTCTTCCTACTCTGTTTTTGCATTGTCACAGCACTCCCTCCCTAGCCCTATTTCCTATTGCACTATTATTCTTTTCTTGCTGTCTGCTTGGATGTGTTGGTTTTATATCAGACTGACAGTTTGTGGTGCATTCCTTGAATTATGCACAATGCCTTCAATGCCACTGCAAGGCTGTTCCTTTCATTATCATATTTTCTCACACTATTCCTGTACGATCCCATCCTATGGGATTAGGGACATTAGCTAAATGCTACTGAAGGCCTAAGCTATTCAAGATGGTTAACACATATTTTTTGTTAACCCCCCCCCACCCTTTTTTTTAAAAAACCAAGCACTACATATCAAACCAAATGAAAGTAGCGGCTTTTAGCCATAGGTCCATAACGAGGATATTGTAGGACATTTAGTCCAACAAAAAAATATCTTTACTCTTAATGTCCTTTAGGCCAAATCGGGCCAAAATACCCATATTACTCCCTACACCCATCCCCCAATGTCAAAAACTCAACCACTTATGTGGCAACTTTTTTCAGTGATTTCTCTGACAAATTTTCTGGTGACCACATTAAAATGAAGTAAATTTTAGTGTTCAAATACATAAAAAATGTTAATATTACTATTTTATGTGGCAGTGGCAACAAAAGGGGTGGTGGCAATGTATAGTATAATTTTGAGTGAGAAATTTCACCGTTCAATTATAACGAACATGAAATTTGTCACGCCCCAAACTCCGGATCACGTGAAATACCCACAAACAACCAAATATAACATCCAACCCGAGAATACATTCTCAATTTAAAATATACATGCATTGTATATAACGCCAAAAGGCGTACATTACACGGTTCTAACACCGGAAAAACATATTACAACATACATATTCAAACTAACAAAAAAGAAGACTACAACTCTTCCTCCTCTCCAGCAACCCCGGATCAACCTGCGTAATCGGTACCTAAAAAACATTTCAAATCTCACACTGTGAGCCAAAGCTCAGTAGATACTAGACAACACATGTTAGGAAAACGAGGTGCAGTTTTAAACTCTCTTTCAAGCCTTAAAAACGATTTTCACAAGCAAGGGAAAGCGATGATACAAACCATTGTTGACTCTCAAGAGCCCTGAAAACAGTTGAAAAACAGTGTTTAGATCGCGATTCACACGAATCTTAAAAACAATTTAAAAATTGGTTTTATCCGTCCCATAATGCAGTTCATGCAATCCATGATACATACAACCGGCCCTCACACGCCGCAACC
>JAULJZ010024371.1:0-15503 GCA_032270985.1 Heliamphora pulchella | reverse complement strand
TTTTAAAATCCCCCTCCCCCCCCCCCCCCCCACAAGAAAATAAAAGCATTTTCTTGTTATATATTGACAGATGATTTTATTGGTTTTAAGAGACCCTAAATGTCTTTTCATCCTGGCTTGTTTTTCCAACTAGGTTTGCATTTTCTCATTCATGTTCTTGTCTCGACACTTTTGTAGAAAACAGAGGAAGAGGGGAATGTATCTGGCGTGTTTTGATATCCTATTGGAATTGAACTTCTGCTTCTTTTCTTCTTCTTCTTCTTCTTCTTCCTCCTTTTTTTTTGTCCACAAACCCATCAGTGTGAATGATGTCACTATGGAGAAAGGCAGCCACAGTGAGAATTGATTCAAAGATTTTTAAATATTGTCATTTCATTTATCTTAAACTATTGAGCCAAATTAATCTAATGCACCCATTCATGATGATGATTTGTACCTTCAAATGCTAGTATAGAAGACAATAAACCATTCAGTTACCAAGGCCCACCTACATACAATGGCACTTTGAATTAATTGTTTTATCTTCTTTCTTTGTTTTACTAGTCTGAATGATAACATAAAATAAACGTTTCTTTTGAGATTTCACAAATTTTAACTCCCTTTTGTCTTGAACCATGATTTTGAATCCTATATGGGTCACATGTATTTCAACAGATGTAGGGGGGCTTATAGTCCTTTGTTACCCAGAAAACAATAGAACCCCAGTATTTTACGTTTTGGAACATATTTTCTGAAACATGGTACATTTTCATTCCAAAATGGTTAACTTTTCAAAGCAAACCCTCTAGTTTTACCTACTTATTTACGTTTCATTTTTTTTTGTAAGGTGAGAAAATCAAATGTGACAAACTAAAATCTAGAGAAGGTAGAGGTCGAGCAAGACAAAATAAAAAATAATTAGTTATAATGCTTTCTTAGAAATGTGTTTTTCATGAATAATTTGAAATGATACCTTTATCATTTGAAAGAAGTATATTTTAATATTATAATTTATAGAAGTCTACCCCCATCATATCACAATTTTATCACGAATGGTCTATGAAAGCAAATATTTGGTTCTATTTTTTTTCTTGAACTTTATTCTTGTTTACAAAATATTTGCATGTGTTTGACCAACTTATGGGGGGAGAGTCTGGCCACACCAGTGTTTTAAATTGTTGTATTGGCCAGAGTAATGGTCGCGGTCGCGGATAACGAGTATCAAGAGAATCGATCAGTTTATAACAAAAATCTATAACTACGCTTATGATTTTTTTTTTCAATCATTAGCAAATGACATAAACTCATTAATAAGCATATCATAAACTTATTTACTATAAAGAGAATGTTTATTAGTATTTTTAATCAACATTATGACACTTAGTTTTGAAAACGAAGATAGAGTTCTAGAGAGGAAAACAAAGCCGAATTGTTGGTTTGTCTCGGCGATATTTAAAACCATGGGCCACACGTGAGGGGGTGTGTTGATTATATAAATAATAAAGTCATCCCTCACTCTAACAACATAAATTTCTAGATGAGTTGGTGATTAGCAATTTAAGAATTATTTATCCCTTTCAGGAGGCGTATGTTAAAGCATTGGGATGGGGCTTCTCGGGTGCACCTTTCAAGACCTTTACTATTCGGTACAAGTCTGCGGCTAAAGGAAGCTTTCACCTTCCTGGGAATATAAATTCTGAGGTATGTCACAAAGCCTCCTTCAGATGGGATTGAATTCAAAAATATCTAATCGGTATTCCTACAGCCAGCATGAATAGAACCTGTCAATCAATTGCCCGAATTAACTATTATCAAGACGAAAAGTTAAGTTGGCCTTTTGATGTTGACTCCCAACAGGTGAAAATAAAAGTTCAAACAATGCCTTGAGCAAATTCACAATATCAAATTTGGGACAGGATAGTGGTTAAGGTGAGGTGGCAAGGAGTCACGCGACAAGAGCTGCTCTCTAGACCTTCTTTCTCTATAGCTTTTTGCATGTTCATGGCTATTTCATCAGCGGATTTGTTGCTTCCTTCCTCCCTCTTAATATCTACACCATCTACTGTCACTTCCTCTTCCATGTTCATCTGGAGTTTCTGCTGGAGTTCTCGCTGAGTCTTGTGGTGTGATTTCTGCTGCTGCTAACCCTAAATCCGTGTTTGTTTCTGCCCCTAAATCCATGTTGTTTCTGCTTTGTTGCTAGTTACGCTTCTCTTACTGGTATTCTAACAAACTGTGAGGACATCCATCTTTGCGATAATTCGATAATGGCTGTGTTTCCTGTCCACTGTGTTGACTTGATAGAGGCCTAACCTCCTATGTGATGATGGAAATTATGATGTTTACAATCAGGGAGGGTTCCACTTTTCAGAGGATGTTTTTTTTTTCTTTGATCCTCTTGTGATTGAAGCAATCCTTGCATTTCCATAGGTGTCTGCAACTCTTCTGCAGAAAGGCTGATGATAGCGGTTCAACCCCACATGCCACCTTCTGGCAATGGTCTTGCTTCTGTTAATTGGCTAGCCCCCAATGTCATTATTTTGCCAGCTAGGTCAATTTCTTCAATCCCAACATTTCATGAGTCCCATGACATCTACTGGTAACTCAAGTTTGTTAAATTTCTTCCTGCCTTTTGTTGGTTCTTGTAGGGTTCTTTTAGGAGAATAATCAATAAACAATTTGGAGAGGTGAAATATGCAAAATAATCAGAAACATAGAACGGAGAGAGAGATGACTAGGTGAAGGAGAAAGTTAATCGAGTTTAGAGTATCTAGCAGTATAAACACATATCGGATAGTCTGAATCAGAATACGAGTTATGATCCCTTAGGAGCACAACCGCCCGTCTTATTTATAACCCTTTGATGGAGTTATTAGGATTAGAATGGGACTCCTATAGTCCTAAGAGATATAATGAGATTGTGAAAAGTAATCTCGGGGATCAAGAGATCTTATCCGAATACATCGAATATTATCCGAATAATTAGATTTAGTGTTCTACTCCAACTTGACTAGGTCAGCCAGGGGAAATTCAGTTGGTACCCAACCCACTCGGTCAGGCGTCCACGGGTTGAGTGACTCTGGGTCACTCAAGTCACTCGAGTAGGTGGGTCCCAAGAGTTTTCCACGGTGTGACAAATCATTTCCTTAGCTATCACGCCACGTGTCTCCCAACGTCCTGTGCAGGATTGTACTGTCATTATTTTCATTATCTTTGAGACATTCTTTCAATTCTCAAAGGATTCTATGATTATATAGTCTGTGCTATATTTTGGTTATTCAGTCAGAACTGGACCACATAGTTTGTGCTATGTCATCATAATCATGTAGTCAGAACTACACTCACAGTCTGTGTTGTCTTCATAGTATATGTCATAATAATACAATCAAGTAGTCAGAGTTACTATCATAGTTTGTGTTATAGAATGTCTTCATTCGTAGTAAGAGGTATGCTTTATAGTATGTGCTATGGAACATCTTCATAGGAAAGATAAAGGTCAAATGTTGAGTGGGAACATTGTAGCCGAGCTACTGGGGATCCCAGTAGCTCGAACTCCCAGTTATCTGAGTTGGTCAAGCCTCAAGCCTCTTATGCTTTTCTGTGTGCCAAATAATCATCATTTGCTCGAGCTACTGGGGATGTCGGTAGCTCGGCTTCTCATTAATTTGCATAATTCCAACATCCATTCTTCTGTTTGTTTTTTGGTCAAAGGGGTCGTCTTTCCGTATTACTGACATAAATGAGTAGCAGTATTAAGTACCCGAGCTACTGGGGATCCCAGTGGCTCGAGTCCCACTGACTCGAGTAGGTTGTCTCTGCCCCACGGCTTGTGCAGCTCTAAATCAGTGGCTCAAATTCGTGCCATGTGTTTCTTTGTAACTTTGTTTCAATTGCTTAGCCCGTGCGTTTTAGTATTCCGGGATACCAAGCTACTAAAGCGACGGGTAACTCGAATCATTTTCTTACCACCGGGCCGAGTTGCTCACGCGAGTAACTCGGTTATAGATCTGCTCAAATCTGCTAGTCTTCAATAATCTGTTTCAATCATCACAGGGCAGAGTTGATCCCTCCAAGTCATGCGACTTGTGGATTTACTCAAACTTTGATAATCTTTTGATAATAGTCATCTACAGTTCTAAACAATTGGGCTGGCCTGCTGGCCTGTCATGGTCTTGGACATTGGAATCAACTGATTTGTTCCAATTGAATTAAGTCCATCAATTGAATCGAGTGGTTTAAATCTCGAGTTTATCTCCCCATCTGCTATACAGGATGGTCTTACAATCACTTATTCTCAAGAGGTAGTTGCTTCTGAACTTTGCCTGTAGAATGCCCTTGTGGGCCATGTCCTAGGTGCTAAGCCCCCTTCAAACTCATGCAAAATTTTGTCCACAAACGGTTTGGACCAATTGATCTTGATGTGTTACATTTTGGAGTCTTCATTTTCAATTTCTCAGATGCGGAAATGAAACAGAAAGTGCTGGAATTGGGACCTTGGTCTTTGTATGACAAACCTCGATCCTTAAAACCTGGGCACCTGCTTGCTCATTTGATTGTGGAGATTTTTGCTCTGTACAAATTTGGATTAGACTCCAAAGATTGCAAATGTGTGTCTTATAGGGAAGCCCTTGTTTAGAGATAAAAAATGAATTCTGCCAATTGTTCACTGATAAAATGGCATCTGACAGGCAAAGATTCTCTTATGCCAGATTATGTGTTGAGGTGAATGTGGAAATCGATTTGCCTAACCATATAACCATTCAAGGACCTAATGGGTTAAGTTAATTGCAAGTTGCAACCTATTACATAAATTGCCGAAGCCTATTGTCAGCACTGTAATATTTTTGGGCATCGAAGTAGTAATTGCTCTAAGATCATTAAAAAGAATGGCAACCAAAGGCAAGTATGACTCAACTACTGATACTTACAATTCAAATATTGTAATGCTCCAACCTCGCACTTGCACTTCTGAGTCTGAAAATAAACTTAATGCTTGGTTTCTGACAAACAAATCATCAAAAGCAAATATGCTGCCTATTTCTGATCCACAGCCTGAAAATTTGGAACAAGTCCAATGTCCCTCTGAGACTGTTGTGTTTATTATCACAATCCAATTGTTCTGTTCCAGCAATTACATACTCAAGCTTCTACTTCTGTAGCGAAAGAAAACCCGTTCTCTGTTCTAACCAAACAGATTCTCTGTTCTAACCAAATGCTATGATAGTGCTTTAATTCCTGCTGCTGAGGCTATGCAGCATGACACTTCTATTAAAACAACTAGTTCTGATCCTTCTCCATTTCCCAGTCCCACAAACAAGAAATGAAGGAAAAATGAAATGAAGGGAAATTTGGGTTATTCCTCTGGTCTTCCTAATATCCCATTTTCTCATCTCACTGCGAAAGGCAAGAAAGTAAGAATGCAGCTGGACCAGCAAGGGCTTGTAAGGCTAAAAATCTTCTAAATGAAGATTGCGTGATGTAGAACCACTAGGTGAGAAGAAGAGGAATTAGGGATTAGGAGAGAAAAAAAAAATTTGGGGAGAAGACAGAGTGGGGAGGGAGAAATCACACAATAATCAATATCAATTTTTATTCATTCAAGTCTAATCAATACATCGAAAGATCATCTTATTTATAAGCATAAAACTGAACTAAAAATAGAAACTTGAATCACTTACTAAAGAAAACAAAATTATATAATATCCTAATTAACTGGAAAAGAAAATACTATCTAATATAATATCCTAATTGGTATTTATTTAAATCTTATTCAAATTTTTAATAAATAACCTAATACGATAAGGAAACTAAATATGAAATAATAAAATACTATAATTAATAATTCCAGAAGATCTTTTTGTCCGCATCATTGCGTCATGAAGAAAGTGGACTTAACCATCCCTCCAACCAATCTGGTATTTCTACATTCATTGCTGGGAGAAGAAAATTGTTCTTTTTGTCATTATGGAAACCTAACTCAGTCATTTTAACCATAGACAAAATCTATTTTAACATTTCCTCTTCTATGCATTTCTTTGTTAATGATGGAATTGATGGTGTGTCTTGAACTATTCTAATGTGGGATGACCGAACCATAAATGTTCAGAATCTTCAGATTATCCATTCTACTGATGAAGCTGTTATTGCAAGTATTTATCATAAGCTTCTTAGTTCTTAGCATCCAATTCATGGTTACTGTGGTTGTTGGTGCTAACGAAAGATGTCCTAAAGAGTATATCATAAAGCTGTTACTGCAAGAACATCTGAATATATCATAAGCTGGTGGTCAGGGAATGCAGAGGGGCTAATCAAGATTTTATAGATTGAGCTGAGCTTATAGGCATCATTAATTGTAATTACAGACAGACAGAACTACCATGGGGCCGCAGGGGGCTGCAGTTCACCCCGACCCTAATTTTTGTGTAATCTTTTTATGTCCAATTTGTATTTATATTTAATGAAAATATTTTCTTGACTTTCCCCACAACTTTTATATCTCTTTCAAGGGGAAACTTTTTTACATCGTGTCTAAAGTTCAAACAATTTTTAAAATTTCATAAATTGTCCTTGTTCATACCTAAATTTTAACATGATGTGTTTATATTCTCTCTATTAGATTTGTCACTTTAAAATGATAATTCTACTTCCAATAATTAATTTTTCTTCATTTTTATAAGGTTCATCTTAAATCTCTTCATTTCAAATATTATCTGGAGTGATAATGTATATAAATTCAATAAATGAGTCTACCAATAAAATTGAAGCACATGAATATCATGTTTTTCAAACTCAAGAAAAAAAATGTGACCCAAAGAATGGTACAAAAATAAGATTGACAATAAAATAAAATCTAGACCCAGTTTTGGGCTCTAAAATATATCTTTTGGTTGATAGTTGAGGGTACTAAGAGAAAAACATTTTATTGCGAAATAATATGTATATGAAGATCTATGAAAAAGAAGACTCATAAGGATCAATAAGGATCTTATCAATTAATATAATTTTTCTTTGTTTTGGCCTGTTTTGGCCCCTAAGCTAAGTTGCAAGCAGGATGATGCTAGCCTAATAATGCTCTGTGTGCTAGGCAGTGTAAAGATCAACAACAGCTTATAACATTAAGAGAAAGATAAGTGGAACATGGCTTAGTTCTTTACCAGAAGCAGAGGCAATCTTTCTTCCTCCCTATAAAGATCATTGTTCAGGGCTAGTCACTGTTAAATCCAAAGTTGCTACTGGTAATAAACCTTTTTCAGTTTTATTCAATTTTTGGACAAAGCATCCCAGCTTTAGTTACATTGTTTCCAATACTTGGAGTAATCCAGTTAGAGATGGTCTCCTATGCACAAGGTATGCTCTAAATTTAAGATCCGTATGTTGGAGTTGAGGAAATTTAACCTTTATGTTTCTAATGAAGTTACAAAAGCCAAAATTAACCTTGATATGGTTCAAATAGCTATACAAGCTGAACCTGATAACACTGCATTAGTTTTGGTAGAAAAAGCTGTCCGTGCAATATATACTGAGCTTCTTGCGGCTAAGGAATATTTTTATAGCGAAAAGGATTGGGAAAACTGGGTGAAATTAGGGGATCAAAACACATCTTACTTTCACAGGACACTTAAAATCCACACATCCAGAAACATTGTTCTATTCATTAATGATTCTGATGTTAATAGACAGGAAGATTACAAGGGAGTGAATACGAAGGATAATCGATAATGATAATTTGTTGTGTGGGATTGGATTTGGTGGGATAGGTATGAGTAATACTGTGGGACTCACATTTTTCTAAAAATGCCATAGGATAATAGATGAGTTTATATGTACCGTGATATTATTTGTATCATATTTGGTTAAAATGTAATAAAAATGGGATAAGAGTTGGATAATTATTTTCAGTTGTTGGATGAAGAAGGGAAAAGATCAAGAGAACCCATGGGACTAATAATACCAAAGTGGGGTGGCATAACTTGTCGGATGAATGAGGTACTAACAATATCATGGATGGGGTGCTGAGACTCCGATATGAAGAAACTTACAAGGGATAACTAATCTAAGTGGACAGAACTTTACAATTTGGCCCTAATTGTTTTTTAGTCCAATCCCTTTCCCATCCCTCACAACAAACACAACCTAAAGATATTGTTGGCACCCCCGTAAGCTACCTTGAGGACTGCTCATTAAGGGTTGCTTCTGTATCCAGCCCTGCACTGAAGATCATCATCTGGCTCTTCTTTTGATCTAGAAATTGTTAGTGAAGAGATTAAAGCTATTATATTTTCTTTAAATGACATGAACAGTTTGCTATCTAGGTTCGATTTTCTTTAAGAATGGAGAGATATTTCTAGCATATTGCATGATTGACAGATGGCTACAAAAATCGAGAAGAAAATTTTATAGTACAATCATAAAACCAACAATATTATACGGGAGTCGGGATGTTGGCCAACAGAGAAACGAGAAATAAAATAAATATAGTTGAGATGAGAATGATAAGATTGATGTGTTAGTAAGGTTGTGAGTTGTGATAGATTTAGAAAAGAAAATGATTATAAAATGATAGGTGTAATATTAACTGAAGATAAGTTGAGAGAAAATAAATTAAGGTAGATTTGGTCACATGCAACAAAAACCAAGTAGGTGTGATGGTAAGGAAGTGTGGTAGAATTATTTGTAATGGAAATCCTATGACGAGGGGAAGACCTAAATTAGTATGGGATTTTGTGGTGAAAAAGGATATATGAATTAATTTAAATAAACATATGGAGTTTGGCAGAGTATAATGGAAAAAACGATTCATATATTTGACCCGAAATGATGGAGACACAAAACTTAGTTTGGTTGAGTTTAAATGATGATAAGGCTCCATATCCATATGGATATTCAACTTGATTTTTTTAGATAGGCCTGGCATATCATTGTTCATAATGTTTTAAATCCTTCATCACTTTAGGCCAATTGCTACATGAAGTCAGTGCAACTGCCATAACATTTGTTCCCGAGGTTCCTAACCCACGCTATGATTGAATTTTGGCTCCTTTCTTTTGTAACACTTTGGCCCTAATTGGTAATTAGCTTAAAAGTTTGCTTTTTGATTTCATTTGCTTTTTTAGCCCAAAAAGAAAAAAAGAAAAACTTGTTTGAATTGTAGGTCGTTTGGTAAATTTGCTTTTAAGTTAACTTTATTGAAATTGGTTGATTGGATAAAAAGTTAACTTTTTTTTTGTTGCTCAAATTAGATAATATTGTCATTCTATATATTTGTATATAACAATAATATATAGTTGACATTAGTAGTAAAAAAGTTATCAAGTAGTGATATTATTGTGGTGTGGGGTATTGGACCCTATTTGCTATTTTATTTTAATTATTTTACTTATATTATTTTTTAGTTAGGATTTTATATTGTTTCTTTTTGGATTAAGATTTTAAATATTTTGATTATCTTTTAATTAAGATATTATTTTATTTCCATTTAGAATTCTAATTTTCTTCTTAAATTAGTTTTTTAGGCCTATAAATGAAAAACCTTCTTAATGTATTATTCATACGGCTGTGACCCTTTTGCACTATTTTTCTTCTATTTCTTGTGCCTCCACGTGTTGTATTATATTGTCTTTTCAAATAGGGTGGAGGCTTGCATAGGGTGCCCTAGGAATTGGTGAATTTTATTTTTATTTGACTTTTGACATATTTTTTTTTGGCTAAACGAACGAAGTTGGCTTTTGGCTAAAATAGCCAAAAAGCTTTCTTGCCAAGCAGGTCCAACAAATAACACTTGTCCCTGAGGTTCCTACATAAACTTTGAATTTAGGCCCATCTCTTATTGTAACACATGTAATATCATCTCCAAGATTCTCACAAACAGGCTAAGGAAAATGATTCGCCTTATGACCATTGATTGTCAGACAGCCTTTTTCCTCTTGAAGATCTATCTCATAACATATCCTTCTAGCGTAATAAGGAATTATCATAAAGAGAATATTTCCTCTAGAAGTGCAATGAAAATTTGAGATTATTAAAGCCTATGATTCTGTGTCTTGAGGCCTTATTTGGCACATTCTAGCAGCATTTAATCTCCCTGCTAAGTTCAGAGAATAGATTGCAGCTTGCATAGCACTCCCAAATAGTCTCTCTATAAAGGGAACATTCAAAGGTTATTTTCAGGGGGTTTATCTTAACAATGGAATTCTTTTCTAAATTACTGCAACAACATATTTAACCCATGGGGGCTTCAAATTTCATCCTTATTGTCAAGACCTCTATATTCTCTGCTTTGCTTAATACATTTTTGGGGCTTTCAGTCAAAGATCCAAAAAAATAAGTTTTAACGCACAAGCTCCATCAACAAAAATTTTAACGCGTAAGATCCAATTGCGCAATTTCTCCCGAAAATACTCTGCAAACAGATAAATTTTTCTGTTTTCTTTATACATGTTTTGAAAATGTACAAATAAATTTATCTGTGTTCTTTATGCATGCTTTTAATAAAAGACAGATAAATTTATCTGTGTTCTTTATACATGTTTTGAAAATGTACAGATAAATTTATCTGTGTTCTTTACATGTACTTTCAATAAAACAGATAAATTTATCTGTATTCTTTATACATATTTTCAAAAAGTATAAATAAATTTATCTGTTTTAGGGTATTTTTGTCCCAAAAAGATCTTGCGCGTTAAAATTTTTATGCGTATGGATTTTGCTTGTTAAAAAATCTTATACTGGATGAAAAATAGTAAACGGCCTATAAATTGGACTGTTCACTAATTTTCCGTACATTTTTTTATTCTCTGTCATCTGGATTCATCAGTCCTTTCATGCTATTCATCAAAGCCCTTATTGAGTTTCATAAATATTCTGAGCTGCAGCCAAATGGAAATAAGAGCATGGTTTACATTGCGGGAGTTGAGAATCACGAGAAGCATGAGCTTTGTCGGTCATTAGGTTTTTCTTTGGGTGCTTCCAAAATACTATCAGAAAACTATCATGGACTGCTATGGTTTACTAATCTGGTAGGAGAGGAACAACAAGATTTTCTGAGATTTACATAAATCTCCCAAGCTCATTTTGGATTAAAGCATGTTGTTCCAATTAAGGCTTTCGTGCTTCGTTCTGTTCTATTTAGTACTTCAAATCACTGAATACATTCTTTTGTTTCCATTTTCTATGGGTTAGCTTAAAAACAAAGAATTCATGCTTTAGGATGCCAAGGAAAATAACACAATTTGCACCACTAAACATGTATAATCTATCCTTGTCAATTTGCACCACTAAACATTTATCATCTATCCTTGTCCAAAAACAAAAAACATTAATAATTATTGTTTCACCATTAATTTCTTAACTTCTCTGTCAGGAATCCGAAATAATTGTTGATTCTCTTGACAACCCCTCCAACTTCACAAACAATTGGCAGTTTGCACTCTTCGAATTGGCTGGTTCTCATTATGCTTCCATTTGCAGAGGTATACCTGCTGAAGGTGAGATTCCATTTCTTTATAGTAGTTCTAAGAAAGACGTGAAACACATTGATACAGCACGACGCACGTGGAGGGATGAGAATGGGGAATAAAGATAGCACAAAAGGGTCACAACTCTAACACAAGACCACAACCTAATACACAACTTTTCATTAACCAATTTTGCCGATTGGAACATCAAACGCCTTATTTGTAGGTCAACAATCTACCATAATTGATAATAATCTTATCAAGAATATCATAATTAATACTTATCTAAATCTCTACTAAATAAAGAAACCTAATTCTATAAAGGAAATTAAATAAAAATAATAAAATATAGTAATTAAAATTTTTGAAACTGATCCTTTTTGTCCTCCATGGTCCGCATCACACACAAATGCTTGAAGTTGTGTTCTCATTACTTGCAGGTGAAGGGAGCATTCCAATGAAGTTGACAGTGTGGAAGACAATTCCGGGTGTTGAAGACGAATGTGTTTCTGGGACTGATGCAGTTGTAAGAATTGGGGGCTTGTTTAATCAACGGTAGTATGATTATTTCTGGGGCCAACGTTCAAGCATTGGAAAGGGTTAAGATGAACGTGCTTTTGGGAAGTGTTGCAGCTCTTTTGAAGCGTTTGTAGAATTCAATTCCAAAATTCGACGGGAGTTAGGGTTTTAAATATATTTACACTTTTTCTTTTGAACAAATGTTAGTATTTTGTCTGCGTTGAATTTCAAGTGATGAATTGCAGTACTAACTATGGGCATTGGGATGTGATTTGGTTCAGGTTGGTTAGCCTTAGAACCTTTTGTGTAGGTTTCTTGTTTACTGTTTTGGTTACTGCTATTGTAAGCATTGCCAATTGAAGAACCTCTTGGACTTCTCTTGAAATCGGCTCTTTTCTTTTCTTTTTTTTTGGAATGATTAGAGATCCTGTCTCCAAATTAATGTCATTATATCCAATGCGCTGTAAGCGATAGGAAATATGATTCAATGACAGAGTGCGTTGAGACCGAGATGACATAGAGTGCGTTGGGGCCATGCGATAATAGATCGAGAATCTTTCAAGGTAGCTCAAAGGTTTAAGGTTGAGAAAGAGCGATAATAGATTGAAAATCTTTAAAGTAGCTCTAAGGTTTAAGGTCGTTATTGCGATCGATTGTAACTTTGGAAGTCTTGTGTTCAATTTTTACTGGAAGCGTTTTGATTTAACTAATACTTGCAAGTTATAACATGTAGTTAGTAGGTGATTATAGATATCTAGAAGTTTATTCTCTTGGGGGTGGACTACATGCCTAAGGTTCTACTACGAGGAAATTAGAGAGAGCTTACTCTAAAGATCATTGAAATGACAATTTTAAAAAGTAAATTACTTTGCAGAAAGATGATAAAAATTCACGGTAGACAAAAAATAAGTAAAAAAGAATATAATTTACTAGTTTATTTTTGTTTTTTTAATCTTTTGATTAATTATTTATGAAATGCAATCTATGCCTTAGCTTATTTCTTAATTTTGATCGAAGATGTAAAAATATTCACTAAAAGAGAAAAAATAAAAGCAAAATGTTTGAGGTGTAAAAATGTAGTTTTCTTAAATAACTTCATATGGAAGAGCTTCTAAGGACACCCAAAAAAGTATTAAAGTTCATTGTTTTTCAATTTATAATACAAATTACAAGCGTATTAATATTGATAGATGTTCTATGTGGTACTTTTCTCTTTCTCTCTCTCTCCTCATTTGTAATTTAAGTTTTTTCTCATTTTTAATTTTAAATTTAATATTTTTTCATTCTTTTATTTCAAATTCAAAATTTTTTTATCTTTGATTAAATATATATTTTTAATATATATGCAAATTACCTATTTCGTTACTTTTAGTTTAAAATAAGTATATGTTTAATAAAAATATTTTGAATATCTACTTTAATAATTAAAAAAATTATTTTTATTTAAATTAATTTTATAATTAAATTATGTTTAAAGTGCCTTTAAGCATGAATAATTATTAGTATATATATAAATATTTATGTATCATGTATAAATATTTTAATATATCTAGCATGTAAAGTTAACGCTTTTGGTAGTTTTGTGTGCGCGTGTACAAATTTTCTCTATCAATCTAAGCCATAGCCAAAGGGAAATATGGGTAATTATGTCAAATTTATGGAGTTTTCTGTATTTTCTCCCTTATTTTGGGGAGGTCAGTATAATTTACCAAATTTAAGCTTTGGTGGTGAATTCGTGCCCCAGTTGACGCTGTTTTAGCTTATTTTTAATTTTAAATTTATAATTTATGATGTTGTTTTAGCTTATTTTTAAATTTTTAATTTTTAATTTTAAATTTATAATTTAAATAAAAATTTATAAATATTTAAGTAAGTGTATTTATAAATTATTTATTTTTATTTTTCTAAATCAATAAATGATTTTTTTTAATTTTAAATTTATAATTTAATAAAATGTTATAAATATTTAAATAAGTGTATTTATAAATTATTTATTTTTATTTTTTAAATCAATAAATAAAAAATTTATTAGGTAAACATATTAATTTATAAATTTAATAAATATTTATAACTTCTATTTAAAATCATAATTATATTTTAAATTATAATTTATAAATTTATAATTTCAATTATATCAAACACTCTCTTAGCCTTTGTTTTGAATAATATAAAAACTAACTTTTTATTATTTATTTCTTAAAGGCAAAAAATTTTTTATCCACATTCTAAACGCTCTTTAAATTTTAAAAAAATAAATGACTATAATATATACCATTAATTAAAAAATCAACTCAATTTCAAAACTTAAAAATAAAATGTGATATTATCCCAACCACTATAACTTGAAAACAAATAGTGAGAACATGTTAGAAACTTTAATAAAAAGCAAGAGAATAAAAAAGCTATCTTAAAAAATTAAATAATTTAACTTTTTTTTCTATAAAACTAAATTTTTTAAACATCACAGGTCCTGGGCCCAGTTCAGTTGAGCTATCTAAAAAGCTGATTATTTTATAAAAAAGCGAGCATTTAAGTTATACTGTTTGGATCATTAAAAAATTTAACAATTTTTTTTTGTTTCTTTCTCTAAAAAAATAGTTATATACATTCCGAATACACTAATTTTTTTCTGAATAAAATGATTATAATATTTCTAATTAAACATTCAACTCTACTCTTAACAATAAAAAGTCATACCAATAATCCTAACACTACAACTTAAAAACAAAAAATAATGACATATATTAGATATTTTAACAAAAAATATTTTAAAAAAATTGTCTCAAATATTCTAATTTTTTTTTTCTCTTATTTTTTCAAAAGAAATTAAATTTATTAAAAATCAAGCGTTTTAAACATCTTATACCTTGGTCTTGTAGGAAGATACTATGGTACCCCGCGATGTACCGAATACAGCAAACTGGATAGAACGACGGATTCCCCTCCGTTGCGGTGGATAACGAAACCAGAAAAAAAACTACACGGTCGATACATCTTTTTAGAGAGAGAGAGAGAGAGAGAGAGAGAGAGAGAGAGAGAATTGTATTGTCATCTTCACTCTCATCAATCATGGAAGCAGCGACCACCATACCTTTCTCGACCGTTGCTTCCCGCCATTTCTCTGCAACTTCACCTTCACCTTCACTTCCGACCCACAAAACCCTCTCCTGCAATTCACGAAGATCAACCAGCATTCCCTCTTCTTGGCTCGGTTCAACTCTCTCCATCGCCTTCTCTTCCAGAAACTCCTTCACCGTAAGTGGAGCTGACAATCAATTTCTCACTGTTCTAACTTCAATTAACTGCCCATTTCTGCCTGTTGATTGGTTGAATTCAAGTTGTTTATCCAATCCCCTTTTCAAATTATAAACTTGTGACTATTTTATTAAAGTTGCGAAGTTGTAGCTTTTTAGTAGCAGTAGAATTTGTGTTTATTGATTTAGGGCCAATTGGCAGCTAGTTTAAAAGTTAGGTTTTTTGCTTTTTTAGCCAAAAAGTTAAATTGAGTTCAAAGTAGGTTATTTGATAACTTAACTTTTAAATTAACTTTTT